>CM040633.1:40629449-40912000 GCA_022818045.1 Neotoxoptera formosana | reverse complement strand
CGTAAGTTCATAAATTGTAAATTTAAAATAAATACATTTTAAATTTTTGTTGTTTTTCAGCTACTGTTGAACCAATGAGTTTACAAGAGCTATGCAGATCAAAAATACGTGCATCCATACGAGATTGCTTGAATGAAAGTAACAATGGCTTGCAAATGCGCACTAAATGTAAAACAAATAAAAGTTATGAGCCAACATTTTTGAATTTAGATGATCTGTTTAATAATGCAATAACTGAATCATCATCAGAGGATGATGAAGATGACGAAGAAGAAAAAAATGCAAATGAACACTGTGATAAAAGTTTGAATAAGAAAACTGAATCAGATACCAAAAGAAAATCATCAGAAGCTGGATGTTCTGAACAAAATAAAACATTGCCAGAAAACACAAAAAGAATGAGAATGAACACATCTCTTTTAGTCAACCAGCTCTTAAACAGCGAATCTACTAACAATAGTAGTAGTGATGAATGGGATACTATAAATATGGATCCATCATCTGATGAAGATGATTCTGAAGGCTGGTTATCATCTGATGAGAATACTCTCAATGGCGCCTTGGTTCCAAGTCCTGATGATTTTGGCGGAAGAGTCTATAACTCTTTATTTAATGATGATCAAAGTAATAATGACAGCGATGCTGATAGTGATGTCTCAGAAGAACTGTCAATATACCGCTTTCTAACCAAACGCAAAGAAAATGAGTTGAGTAAACTTCTGAAGGTTAAAATTGATCTGTTACCAATACCAACTATGCTCAAACTATTTCTCAACTATGACAAAGAAGATTAATTTGATTTTGTTTAATTGTTAATGTATATTTAATAATATTGTCAAAAGTGCAAATGTTACTATGATTATTTTTATAAATTATATTCATTAAAATGTGCTAAATGGTTAAAATATATTATGTAAGCATCAATAAAGAAAAGTTTTCATAATGATGATGGCAGCCAATTATTGTACTCTTGGTGTGGTAAACCTTTCATGTTAAAATGCATTATATTAATTTGTTAAAAATGAAATAAGCTAGTCGAAGTTCTCAGAAAGGATAAAACATTTATTACTTTAAAATTTTAAGTATTTAGGACTGTGACCTGTGAACTGTTTAACCTTGCAGTCAACGTTCATTGATTTACTAATAGTGAAAGATAGATTATCGGGATAAAGTTTCACCAAATCATTAATCGGCACGAAAGCGCACAATTCGTGATTGTAATGTGGGAAAAACTTGCCAATGTTCTTGAAACTAATTATACGGTTAGGTACGGTGCAATTTTTCTGTAACAAAATTGTTGTGATGATTTAGTAACTATACTTAGTACAAATGAGCAACATAGCATCAAGTTAATACGAAAATATAATTATTTATCAACCGAAAGCTTTAAAAAGTTGTGAAATAATTACATGAATTTCATTTGATCTAAAATAATATTATTTACAGTAAGTCGATGAATCAAATATAACAAAAAATGTATTGTATCACATTAACATAATATCATACTATCAGCAGCCAAACATAATATAATTATATTTAAAAATATTGTAAAAACTTTTTTTTAGATTGAATAGTAATACACTAATACTATAGCAGCTATAGTATAGCTTATGGATATTAAAAAATGGGGGGTAAGGCTCAAATGCAGTGATTCGCCAGGTGCGCCACCAAACCTCAATATGGTCCTGGTCCTAACCATTATTTTGCACCGAGGCACCATTTCACAAGAATTGAAGTTTTGTTTAAAATATTCACTAATATGTGGGGAGTTTATAAATTTATAATTTACAGAGTTATCTTGTCTATATTATCCGTAATAATACTTTTCTGGGTATTATTTGAACAGATCTTGTATAGTTTAAACAGGGATAAGAACAACACTGTATTTTTATTTTTATTGATAGGGGTCCTGAATTAATTATTTGCAATTGAGCCTATTTTTTTTTTTGGCTTATATTTTCCCACTGATCGTTAAAAGAAGTTTATGTTAAATATTTCAGTCATCAAATACAATAATAATTATAAAAAATAATAAGTTGTATCACTTACATCTGTGACTCCAACGTTACAGTTGTTGGGATATAGTACGTCGTTTGGACGGGACGTTCTGCAAGTAAGTCACAAATTAACTTAAACTTATTCTGCTTGCATAATTAATTAATATAAAGAATAAGCTATCGACAGACAACAGTTTTAGAAAAAAATATTCATTATTAAAATAACGGGTCTGGATTCAGCCCGCCAATTTGAAAGTGCTTATAAACGACTTTTAATTCATTGTGAAGTGACTGAATCTCTAAACGCAAATTGCTTAGATCAATTGCCAATTTCAATTTTAAATGTGAGCAGTAATTGCAAGGCTCAAATTATATCATCAGGATTCAGGAATCGAATCTTTAGATGCTAATCTACAGGACGAAAACAATATTTTAGAAAATCAGATTCATTTAAATGATCATACATATTCTAAGCTTCCAGAGTTTGAAAAACTTTCCCTTTATGTTGTACTGATGTTGTTAGTTATATATCTGGATTTGTAGTTGGGCAAGAAAAAAAAGTTGTTAAATGCAATCTTTGTATTTGCGCTTTAACTTCAACTGATAATATATCTCGACTTGTTAGACTAACTAAATATTAATTTTTAATAATAGTATATGACATCACAACCATCGATAAATTTGATAAAATGATCACCTAAAGTCAATCCCGAAAACCAATAAGCGCTTAGTCTAAGCTCAGTTCGTTGCTGTTCAGCAGTATTATCAATACCATACATTTTTTTTACATTATTCTCGTGTTTGATTTTGTTATTGAAACGTAGTTTCTTATGGCGCGATGTGAGCGGAGGGACCCTAGCCCAGAAAAACCGTGCACATCGAAAATAAAAGCGTAGTTAGTCGCTATCTCTCTTACTCTTTACCGCTTTCTATATACTTCTGTCTCTCTCGCTCTACGGTCGGCTACGTTGTTAATGGGTCGCGACTACACGTGTAATGAACTACACGGGTACCCGTGTTTTTACCTATGACGCGACGGCGTTAAAGCCCGTGTAATAAAAATACCCGTGTATCTTAATACCCGTGTATCTAAATAGCCGTGAGCTTGAATACTCATACATATAATATAGGTACACGGGTAATGATAAATAAATACACGGGTGTATGCACCGTTATTATTAAATACACGGATAAACACGAGTATTATTCACGGGTATACACGGGTATTAAATACACGGGCTTTAAAATACTTTTTGCCCGCGTACCCGGGCTCCGTGTAACCGTGTATTCTAATACCCGTGCACGACCACGACCTCTAGTTGTTATTATATATCTACCCGTCGCCGCCGATAAAACCACACAATAGAAAAAAGTTCAGGTTGCAGGTAGCTGGAAACCCTAGATAGTAGATACTATTATTATTATTATTATTGTTATAATAAATTATTATAGTATTACAATTGAAACGGCTGCATCCGAATTGGTTCCCATACCTGAAAATTGACATCCGAATTGGTTCCCGATAATCCAGGCAACACACATCCGAATAGGTTCCCGGTATTATAGGTAGGCGGTAGTGCGGTACACATCGGAATTGGTTCCCGATAAACACTTTCGAATAAGGCGAGATACAATCTAATAATAATATTATAACATAATATTTGATATTTCCCATATTTATAAGTACGGGTATATACAATGAGATAGATTGTCATTTAGATAAAAACCGTGATAAAACCGGTGGTATATTATCGATATGGACGGATATCGATTCGTTACTTGTTAGTCGGTATCTACGGCATTCAGTAATTCGCCGCAATAACCGCATAGTGTACGTAGTATAGTGATCGTATTTGCGTTTTTGTTTGTGTTTAAAACTTCTCGAATATGAAATTTATGTACAGTAAAAAAATAAAAAAATTATCGTATTAGGCGGTTATAAATTTGGGTTTCAAAAAAAGTTGGCAGACGACATTGACCGTTGGACATGTGTAAAAAGAAAATGTAAGTCGTATTTGAAAATAAATAAATTAAATACAATTGTTCATAAAAGTATAAACCATGAAAATTTTTTCATTTTCAAAACAAAAAGCTCAAAAAGTATTACATGCGCGGCTAGCAAAAATTATTCGCCGTGAGTTGGCTAAATCCGATATTGAAACCATAGATGCTCAAGATTTATGTAGAATTAGAAAAAATATACATTATATAGTCGGTGTAGTAAAGTACCTACGTTGCCCAAAACATTGAGCGAGACTCATGACATATTAAATAATTATAATTTAATAACTAATCGGGGAGAAAATTTTTTATTTATTAACAGTGCTGAAACCAATATTATTGGATTTTCATGTGATAGCAATTTAGAAGTTTTAAGTCAAATGAAATCTGTGTTTATTGACGGTACTTTTAAAAGTTGTCCAAAGAATTTTTACCAACTTTTTTCAATTCACGGTGTAAAAAATAACTACTATATCCCTCTAGTTTTTTTTTACTTCCAAATAAAACAAGTGATATGTATACAAAAGCTTTTCGTTTAATTCAAAATTATTTAAACCCGGATAAAATATATGCTGACTTTTAAAGAGCCATTCATGTAGCGATCTCCGAAGTATGGCCTTCAGCTCAATTAAAAGGTTGCCGGTTTCACTTGGGCCAATCATGGTGGAGGAAGATACAACAATTAGGGCTTTCAAAGGAATTTAAAAATAGCGATTCCGAAATAGGCCAAACATTAAAATTGTTTTTTGGCTTATCCTTATTATCGCCCGAAGAAGTTAACGATTGCTATGCTAATGATTTGATGTCATTAAAACCGATGAATGGAAAACTTGAAGAATTCTTTGACTACATACTTGAACATTATATTGAAAAAGATAAATCATTTCCACCAACAATGTGGGCTGAATATACCAGTAGTATAGAACGAACAACTAATTGCTGTGAATCATTTCACAGCAAGTTCAACAGTTGCTTTTATTCCGCACATCCAAACATCTTTCAATTCATCGATGTATTAAAAGAAGTTCAAATAGAAACATACGTAAAATTGCGAAGTACAGAGAAACAACAAAATATTAAATCTAAAAATAAGGAAATATATATAAAAACAGAAATGGATAAATACGAAAATAATGAAATAAATAGATTAGAGTTTATCAAAAATGTTTGTTATAAATGTTTACCTAAATAATAGGTACACAAAACTTATAAAAAAAAAGAAATGAAAGAAATTTTATATTTTGAATTCAAAGAAAAAAAACAAATTAAATGGACGAATTAAAAAGATATTTTATTATTATATTAAATTTTATTTTACTGGACAAATCAAAAAAAAAAAGATATATAATTAAAAATAAAAAAAAGTAGCATTTATGACAAAAAAGCATAATTTTTAACCATACCTGCATAATATTATGTGGACAGTCCTAAGTCTGTATAAAATGGGGAGGAAAATTTAAAATGCCCTAACCCTGGAACTCGGAACCAACTCGGATATACCCTTAGTACCAACCTGGGAACCAATTCGGTTATACCCTTTGTGACAAACCGGGAACCAATTCGGACATTTCGGAACCAATTCGGATACACCGATTGAAACCGTTCATAACAAAATAAATAACATTAAATATTATAAAATCACTTTCATGAGTCATGACTGTGTTGAGGAATCCGAGTTTTTCAGTTATGATTTTAATTTGCTTCTGGGCTAGGGTCCCTCCGTTCACATAGCGCCATAAGAAACTACGTTTCTACCGGGTGTCCCATGACAGCACTCGACTTTTTATTTATCTTTTTGGTATTTATTAAGATGTATTGCATGTATATTATTTTCATAATGGTAAGAAATATTGATTTATTTTCTAAGGTGATTCTTATCGGCTTTTCCGATATTAAGTTTTGTTATTTTTATAAAAAATTTAATTTTTTTAGATTCTGAGTGGAGCGATGAATGTATTGATTCTACAATGTTTTAAACCATAACATTTTCAAAATATTTTGATATTTTTTGAACTATTAATAAGCTTTATACATTTTCGGGTTTTTTAATCACCAAATTACATAAATAATTGAGGTCTTACTATTTTTTAAAAATGTATGTAGGTAATTATATTAATTACAGTAGATACTTACATACTTCAATAAATTATAAAATTAAACGAAATCTCTATGATTACCCCTATAGTCCTACAACGTTTCTGTTTCTGACGTTGGAAATAATCACATTTTACAGAATTTTAGAACATAACAATGCTCATTAGTCATTAGTCATTACATATGAATTATGATCTCCAATTAGTATAGTAATTATGAATATTATATTTGAGTAATTCATAATATTCATATATACATTAAAATGTGCTAAATGATTAAAATATATTATGTAAGCATCAATAAAGAAAAGTTTTCATAATGATTATGGCAGCCAATTATTGTACTCTCAATGTGGTAAACTTTTCATGTTAAAATGCATTATATTAATTTGAATAAAAAATTGTATTGTAAGTATTGAGTAATCATTAAAAATATTGTGTCAACAACAATTGTATTCTGGTCCCTGTATAAAGACTGGGTATTTTTTATTTCGTTAATACAATAATACATAGTTGTACAAAAATGATTCACCATTAAATAAAACGCATTACATTTAAATTTACCAGTGATTTAAGTTTTAAAAATGACATTGGATAAACAGTAATTAATTAAATAAAAATATATATTTATACATATTATATAATAATATATAGTAAGTATATAAAATGTTTATACTTATTTCACCTAAATTTTAAATCATAATGCATACAAATATAGTACTAACACAATATTGTATATCGTTGTATAAATTAGTATTAACATGTGAAGAGTAGATAACTTTTGTCAGAAAAACATTATTCAAATAGTTCATATCCAATAGTTGAAGGAAAGAAATTTGATGGTTATTGATTCTTACTAGCCTCGCTTCAGCAACCTGCCTAAACAAGATACAAAAAAAGTCAATATGCATAAAAAACAAAAACAATCCTCAGAATTATTTTTACTCAAGCTAAGAATAATTTTTGAAGCATTGACTGTTAGTTTACAATACTTACTTTTAATACCATCCTCTTGAATTTCGATGGAAATTACCACTAGCTCTTCCTAAAAGCAATAAATTATGTTATTAGAAATAAATTATGCTTTTATTTATAAATAAATATACGTAGGTATGTAAATTTAAAAATATATAATTGATTCATTTCAACAAAAAATACTACCACGATATGGTTCTGCTCTGTTGTTACCAAAATGTCCTTGCATTGGTCTACCTAAATATAAATATATATCTTGACTACCTCCTTTAAATCAAATAATATATTTAATTAAATATAAATAATTTATAAATGTTATACTTGATAAAAATACCTTGATAAACCCAACCTTCTTGGGTAGCTCGACTACCCCAAACATTATTCCAATCTTGATCCTTACGATCACCACAAACATTATTCCAACCTTGAGCACTACGACCACTAATGCTTCCACTACCATATCCCCCAAAATGATTACCTGAAAATAAAATTAACCGACAAAAATTATTGTAAAAATTGTTTGTCATTGATGTTTTTAATTGTATGCGCCACAACACGATGAAATATGCACTCAGAGTTACAAAATAATTTATTAATCGACTTTGAATATTCCAAAAGATATACTAATAAATCATTTACACAAAAAACGTATGTAAAAGCTCATCAGCTTTGGACTATTTGTTATTGATTCTTATACACAACTTCATAAATATTATAATTTAAATGTATTTATATAATATTATATATAATAAAATTAAATACACTCACTTCCCCAATCATTATAATTGGGTATTCTCCAACCTTGTCCTATTCCACTATTAGCAAAATGTCCATCTCTACGGTCGGACCCTATAAGCTGATGCTACATATTTATTAAAAGTTTTTTTAGCTTTTATTTTAGATCCATCAACTTAATGGATTTTGTTTACTAAAAAAAATATAATAAATTTAACCGATCCATAAAAAAATAATAATAAAAAAAAAGATAACTAATACATACCAACAGCTTTATCAACTGAATCTGAATGATCAAATTCAATGATTCCAGTGCCTAGATGTCTTCTAGTATTATTGTCTGTAAAAAATTGAATATTAAGTATATTTTCATACTGTCTAAAATATTCTTTTAAGTCTGCTTCAGATTGTTTTTTAATTCCAGAAATAAACATTTTACTATACAACATTATGTCCTATAATCATAATATTGTGAAATAAATCATAAAATGTGAATCAACATTAGACAAATTAGGTTAAATATTTACATTGTACGGTTTAGCTTTTTTTTTTATTTAATAAAATCCTCGGCATCTAGGGCCATTGGCTACTACAATTTATGGGTTTACAATGAAAGGTAATTGCTTAATATTAATATAAAAATTATTTACAAAAGGTTGATTAAATTAGATTTGGTTATAAATGTTATCGTGTTTTGGATGTTGGCTGGCTGGAGGGCTTCGGCGAGAATGGGTGGTACTCCTGCTTCCTGTTTTTCTCTATCGAATTGGCGGCATTCTGTGATGATATGTTTGATTGTGAGCTGTGTGCCACAGCTTGTACATATAGGGGGGTCTTCCCTCTTCATCAGGTGTTGGTGAGTTATCGATGAGTGCCCAATTCGCATTCTGTTGATTGCTGTTTCTGTTTTCCTAGATATGTTCGGTGGAGAGGGCCATGCTAGGGTAGTGTTTTTGATTTCGTTTAGCTTTTTTTGTATCTACTTCACGACCATCAATTTCATGTGGTCTATTGGCCATCATCTACTATTGAATATTTTGAGTAGGTAATAAAACCAAAACCTCTTGATCTAAAATATAAAATAAGTTTTAATTATATAAGGAATATAAATAAAAATAAAATAAGGTTAATGAATGTATTAAAAACAATATAAGTTAAAATATTTCATGAAATGTACCAATTCATTTCAATCTAACTTAGAAAATAATTCTGAAAAATATTTTGTTTATGATTTTTAAATAATTATAAGATGCTTAGTTTTACAATAAGGATTTATAAAAAGCCATTTCACCAACTTATATTTTGTACACATTTGAGTTAATTGTTATTGTGTTAGTTTGTTAAAAAAAATAATGCTTTGAGTATAACCTTTTTGTGACAGGATCCATTATAACAACTACATTGACAATATCACCCTACTTTTTACAAAATTGTTTTAGTGAGTATATTGTGGTTTTGGGGTGAAGTCCGCCTATGAATAACTTCCTGGACTGTACCGGTTATTCAACATTTACTATATTTTCTCCCTATTTAAAATCATATAAAAGTTTAAGCACAGATTGGCAATAAAAACGTTATATAATATTATTATGAGGCAATGAAAACACTTACCGACACACTCATTGTACGAACAATTACTTTGATAGATGAACACAGAGAAGAATTTTATATATTATGATGGTTAAATTAAGACCCTCAAATACCAATTGCGAACGTGGAACAATTATTAATAACTGACTACAACTTATAAGTCGAGTTCCTGCATCTACAACAATTACAGATCACAGTTCATAATTCACAGGCAATGGTGTAAAAAATTAAATTTAAGATGGGCCCGCAACTAGCACCGTTATTAGAAATTGATTTTGATAATGCGGTATTGCAGTACAGTGTAAACTATTAACTAACTTATAAACTAATGGACGGCGTTTGGAGAGGGAAATAATATGACGAAATTGTTCAGAGACGAACTGAGACAGACTGGTGGAGAAATTCGTGGGCTATGTTTTACGGGGCGTTTTTTGTGGTAGAGTTTGGTCTCCTTATCTCTAAGCAAATACTATAAATGATAATACGAGAAAGTCAATGATAATCAGCGGTGACATACGGAGCCCTCAGTTGTACTGTTTTTGCCTATATCCAAGGCGTAATTCACATAATAAATGCCGCCAAAATGTTAAGTGGCCGCAAATGCTATAAATACTAATAATACTATATTGATTTGTATTTAAAACTAATATGATACTAAAATGTATACTAATTGTAGTTAAATAGTTTATACTTCATAGATACTATTGTAATTTGTTTTCATTCGTTTTGTAAAAATTTAAAAAAATGTGTTCAAAAAAGTCATGTTCAACAAAATATTGTTACAATACAGGGAAATTAAATCCAAACTTAGCTTTTCATAGATTTCCAT
This sequence comes from Neotoxoptera formosana, assembly GCA_022818045.1. Taxonomy (NCBI): domain Eukaryota; kingdom Metazoa; phylum Arthropoda; class Insecta; order Hemiptera; family Aphididae; genus Neotoxoptera; species Neotoxoptera formosana. The sequence continues at coordinate 40,901,780 of CM040633.1, read as the reverse complement.
GCGATGAAATATTGTAAGTTTCTTAAAATAATTATGTACCGAAAAATATGCTTCTAAATAAAAATAAATAATAATTGTAGATTAAATAATTTGATATTATTCTTGGTAATATAATTTTAAATATGTTTAATTAACAACCAGAAATTGCATTTAGTAGTATATATTTGTATGTTCACAGTACACTTTTTGTGTCACCACGGTAATTTCACACCGTTCAAGCGAGGATGCCCCGCTTGGACACAATAATTTTACCGTGTAAAAATTATGGAGAGTTTGCACACTCAAAATCAGTTTTGTTCAAATATTTACCGTGTACACGCTAAATGGTTTTTTTCTCAACAAACCTTATTACTAAAATGAAATAATTATTTAAAATACAGAACACAAGTTATGTAATAATAGATTTTTTATTATTGTAAATTAATTCTTAAATATATTTACACAAGTTTTCTTACTTCTCTAGTAAAAGGTACATATTCTACAATACGATCATGAATTAATAAACAATAAGCAGTTACATCTGTAAGCGAATCTGAAGCTTCGATTTCCAATTGAACATCCACTGCTGAGGCTGTGGCTGAATCGTTCTGTTTTGAAGTGTCGATAACTATAATTGGCGCTTTTGTTACAAAAGTAGAAGGACTCAATTTCGGGTTACGAATACTTTTTTCATAGTACGATTCTTGAAACGATGTATACATATTATACAATAAGGTGAAATTATTTTTCGAAAAATCTAAATTCAAATTATCGTATGGATAAGCTATTGAGTTCAGAAATACTTTAACGTTTGTTAGATTACAATGATTGAATATACTACAATCTTTTGATAACACATTTTTACGTCCTTTCTGTAATCCAATTATGATGAATCGTGGTTTTTCTAATTTTGAAGCAGTTTTCAAATTCCACACAACTTTTTTAGTGGTTCCGAGTTCAGGTAATCAAAAGTTTCAAAAGATCTAAAAGGAATAAACAAACTTTTTTCTTTTTCTATAAGTTTCAATAATTTCAACCTTTCTTCATCGTCAACAGTGATATGTGGAACCTTCCAGACTATTTTATTTAAGGTGACTTTACCTTCAGTGGTAGTTGCACCACTTTTAACTTGTAAAGCATTTAAATCACTATGACTTCGAGTTAATATTAATTCCAATCTAGAATTCACTAATATTCTTTTATAATCTTCAAACAAACCTAACCAATATTTTAATAGAATGCAAGCACTAAATTCACCTTTGTCATTTTCCGATTGCGTTGCGTTTTTAAAATTCCAACCAGCATTTTCATAGCAATTGTAGTTGTCTGGTGTACCGGATAAGTAACCTTTCAACGAGCTAGTGATTCCAAGAACACGTGTGCTATCTACTTCTATTCCATTGATTTCCAACCGTATTTGCTCAAAAAGGTAAGAGTAACCGTTATTAGATAGTTTCACATTGGTAGCATCAGTAATTATTCCTTCCAAAAAAATAAAGCTTTCGTGTAGATATGGGTAGACATCCGTTTGCTGGATTGATATACGTATTTCATCATTATTATTAAATGATGTAGTATACGGTGTGTATGAATGATATTCAATTTTCGTAATTTTAGAATCCGTTTCGTACTGTGAAGTTATATCCAAAATATCACTTTCAGGCATTCTGCTTTAATTGATAACCTAAAGCTTGTAAAATTTTTTTATTCTTCACCGTCAATTTTTTTATTTTATTTGATGTTACTGGTAGCACTTTAGTCTTATGACTAGTTGTACTTACCTGAAGTAGTGGGTTTATATTGAATTTCAACCCCATCTCAAGACCCGTAACGTTTAATATGTAACACGATTGTCAATGCCTCACCAAAATTATCAATTGGATTATGGTCTTGATCGACCAGCTGTACGATTATCGAGTCAATATTTGTTTTATTTAATTTGTAATATATCAAATTTGGAGGCGACTGAACCACTTTTGTTCCTGTTCTTTCATTTGGGAAAAACTCGTAAATCGAATGGCTTTGAAGATGGTTGCTGAATGAACCTTGAGCTATATTACACATTACTTTTATAGAATTAATTGTATTCAAATTTACAGCTTTTTCCGATCGATGAATTGCATATTCCGGCTTATATTCTTTATCTTCAAACCCAAATACAGACGCCATACTATATGGAATATTAAACTTTAGTATTCCATTGCATTTTATATATGATCTGAAATCATGAGGATCAACTAAAATGTCAAATGATAACTCGGTTCCATTTTTTTTATTAAAGAAATCTACTTGATCTTTAACTCGAGCTTTTATATCTTCAATTTCATAACACCCCTCTTCCAGTGTAATAAAACACGGTATGATATTATTGTCATGGTCTACTATTAACATTTCAAATTTATTATTAGTACTGTTTATATTTGGGAATGAATTAAATGTTTGTAAACATATCAAAGCTATTTCTGAGTCTTCGTACACGTTTATAGATGGAAAATAATTTGTAGATAATTTGGTTGTATTCCCATTTAAACTTAATGTAACTGTCTCATACATTGTAAATCTTAGTTAAAAATTTAATATTCTAGATCCACAACGTTTAATATGTAGTACAATTGTTAGTGTTTCATTTAAATTATCAATCGGATTATGATCTTGATCAACTAATTGGATAGTTATTGAGTCAATATTTGTTTTGTTTAATTTGTAATATATCAAATTTAGGGGTGACTGAATCACTTTTGTTCTTGTCCTTCCACTAGGGAAAAACTCGTAAATCGAATGACTTTGAAGATGGTTGTCAAATGATCCTTGAGCTATATTACACATCACTTTTATAGAATTAATTGTATTCAAATTTACAGCTTTTTCCGATCGACGAGGAGTTTCAAATTTATATTCTCGTTTTTCAAACCCCAATACAGATGCCATACTATTTGAAATATCAAACTTTACTATTCCATTACATTTAATACACGATCTGAAATCAACAGGATCAATACTTATGTTGAAAAATAACTTAGTATTATATTTATTATTTAACTTTAGTATCTGTTTTTTAATCGCATTGTTAATATCCTCTATTTCATAACATCCTTCATCCAGCTTAAATGGATAAATGTTATTATCAAGGTGTTGATTTTTACCAGAAATTAATTCTATACCAATTGTGTTGTTAGTGGAATTTATATTCGGAAATGAATTATAAGTTTGTAAACATAACAAAGCCATTTCCGAATCCTCGTAAACATTTAGATGTGGAAAATAATTCGTAGATAATACAGTTGTACTTCCAGTCAAACTTAATGTGGTAAATTCATGCATTGTAAAAATTCAAGACATAAATGTCCACAATTAAATGTGTTGTAATCTTGATAATTAGAATAATTGTATACAATTTTATTCTTTTTAAAGTAATTCTGTAATTCAGTTGGCGGCGGTAAATCACCAAAGCTATCAAAATACACAACTTTATCGTTATTTTTATGAAACGCCACCCAATGGGTTCCTTCACCTGAAGATATGTCTAAATTTAATATACCACATTCGATTTTATACGGTTTTTTTGGTAAGTTATCACGTGAAAAGATTCCACGGAAATGGTTGATTTTTAACTCTGCAACATATTTTATAATATCTCGAGATGAAAGTGGTCTGTTAGGTAGCGTTTTCATCAGTTTTTTTTCTTTTTTTTTTTCTTAACCTATTATTGTTTGAATTCAAACCACTGCCTTTTTTTCTTTTTGAATTTTGATACGTATTATACACACTAGCACCTCCAGACATCAAACTACCAAGTGCTGACAATCCTGCAAATATAGGTACACCTATACCTCCTGACTGCCTCGGTGCTAAAATCAGCCTTTTACCACCATTCTTTTTCTTTGAGATTCTTTTTTTCTTCGCTGCTAGTATACCATTTGTTTTCATAGCACGTTTCCGTTTACAACCCATACCTATTTTTCTTTTAGCTTTCATCACGTTTGTTACTGCGTACGCGACTAATTTCTCTTTTCTAGGTGTATCTTTTGCTTTAAATCTTTCCCAAGCACGGTTTTCTAACACTTTATCGGCTTTGTGTCTATCGACTAAATTTTTACTCGTTGCATACACAATATCGTGATCACGACAAGCAGCATCCAATGGGTTTATTCCTTTATCACCACGATCTAGTCTTTTTTTTAATTTCGTGCCAGGACCACAATACTGATATCCTGAAACATGGGCTTCGAACGGGAGACTATTTATAAGGGAGTTTACAAATCCTTTTCCAGTCTTGACTGACTTACACTTACGAGTCGAACGTGTCATCGATAACTGATTATAAATTGGTAAATTCTAGAGTATTTATAAGAAAATAATATAGATTTGATAGAACAGAAAGATAAATTGGATGTTTCAAATGTAGATGTTCAGGTAGTAAAAAAACCATCAAGACACGGTTCGTTATTACCCGATACTATACGTGCTATACTAGTTGGTCCCAGTGGCTCAGGAAAAACAAATGTAATGTATAATCTGATCACACATGCAAACGGGTTAAGATTTGAAAATATTTATTTATACTCGAAAACCTCTAATCAGGAAAAATATGTTTTACTGAAAAAAATAATAGATGATATAAAAGGTGCTAATTTTTTCATATTTACAAGCGCTGATAGGGTAATAAAACCAAACTTAACCAAGAAAAATTCTATTATCATTTTTGATGATGTGATATGTGGTCCACAATCCGTAATCAGAGAATACTTTAGCATGGGTAGACATTCAGGTGCTAGCTCTGTATTTTATTTAGCACAGACATATTCTAAAATAACAAAACAGCTAGTAAGAGATAACGCAAACTTCTTAATAATACTGAAACAAGATGATACAAATTTACGACATATATTCAACAATCATTCGTCTACAGATATGGATTTCTCAGAATTTCGTAAAATTTCTCATTTATGTTGGAATCATAGTGATTATGGGTTTATGGTCATCGATAAAATTCGGGAAATGAATGAAGGAAGGTATAGATGTGGTTTTCATACATTCATTAAAATAAAATAATTTTATATGCTTATACCTATATATAAATATACCGTCACACAGTTATTATCTGCATAGTGTTATCGGTAGTCATACGATACAGGTAGGTATATTACATTTATTATTTACAATGAACAAAGAAAAAGTCTGGTTGGAATGTTTGATAACATCAAAAAAAAATATACAACGGAAAATAATGGAAATGAAACGTGGTGTTATAGATTCTGAAAACTATTTCCGTGAAGCATATAAACCGATAATTGAACCATTGAGTACACATGTACAACAAAATGCAACATGTAACACACGACCAACTGAACTAGAAAATAAATCAGAAACCCCATGCATTAGTGAAGAAGATAATGATGACGAATTAAATTTAACATATGAAAATTTTTTAAATAATCGTCCTAAATTAACACGTTATGATAAATTCTATGGTATGCATTATGATAAAGATAGTGATTCATATAAAATAGGAAAACATTCTGCAACTTTTAGTCACGGTAAATTACTGTTGCTTAATAAATACTATGAATTTACACCAGGACTATGGTCTTTATTATGTGAGAAGGAACCAAAAAATACAACTATAGCAGATATAGAATCTTATTACAATATTTTGAGAACTACTGGAGTCCATTTAAAAGCAGATGGAAAACCTAAAACCTCGAGGTACCATAAATGGATGACTGTTGTAAAACCACTGTATGATCGAATGAAAATGGAGGAAAAACAGTTTAACGAAGAAATAAGTAAAATTAATGAGAATGCAACTCCTCGAATTAACTTAAAATCATTTAACAATACTTTACCTTCTACTCCTGATCTATTTAACGTTAAACGTAGAAAAATTGAACCATTTGATTTTAATCAATCAACAAGTAGTTTTCCGTTTACAGATCACATGTCTACAGATATGATTAATTTTACTTCATCACCTGAGCCTAAGTCAGGTAGCGGTTTATATAAAGATGTCTTACCTCAAACCCAATTAGTTTATTATGACGATCCGAATGAGCTAGTAACTAGATTAAATCTTCTGACATCATCACAAAGTGTTGGTAATACTGGTGTTAATAATGAAATTATATCTATTTTAGAAGAACTACGTGAGAGAAATATTATAGTATAATGACAACCTTAGAGAGTATAGCTAATGAGCTACATCGACCAGCGAGAAAAATATTTCCTAGACGTAGTGTGGTAACACGGTTTATTAACGACCTTTGGCAAGCTGATTTAATGGATATGCAATCTCATTCTAGACAAAATTATGGTTTTAAATTTATATTAGTTGTTATAGATACATATAGCAAATATGTATTTGTGGAACCCCTGAAAAATAAATCAGCAAAAGAATGTACAAAAGGAATGTTTAATATATTGAAAAAAGCTAATCCAAAACTTTTACAAACAGATAATGGTACAGAATTTTATAATACACAATTTCAAGATTTAATGAAAAAATATAAAATTAAACATTACAGTTCATATAGCGTTATTAAATGTTCAATCGCTGAACGTGTTATCCAAACACTTAAAAATAATATATATAAACATTTTACTGCTACAGGTACATGGAATTGGTATAATACAATATCAAAAATTATACATAACTATAATAATACAAAGCATAGAACAATCAAATGTACACCTAATGAAGCTCAAATGGATACAAACAGAATTAAATTTAATACATATATAAATTCTGAAACATTATATAAACCAAAATTTAAAGTTAACAATAAAGTACGAATATCTAAGTATAAACATATATTTAGTAAAGCATATACACCAAATTGGACAACAGAAATATTTACAGTTTCAAAAATTTTACAGACAAATCCAGTAACTTATCAACTAAAGGATGAATCAGGCAATATAATTTTAGGTGGTTTTTATGAACAGGAAATTAAATTAACTGATTTTCCAAACACCTTTCTCATTGAACGTATTGTAAAAAAAGTTGGGAATAAAATGCTTGTTAAATGGTTAAATGGGTTTGATTCAAGTCAAAATTCATGGATCACATCATCAGATATTTTAAAGTAATTTTTTTTTTTATGTATATTATGTTATACTTTAATAATAAAAATCAGAAAAAAAGTTGAATTAATTATTTGTTTTTAGTTTGTAATTTTTTTATCTCGACACCTATTTTTTTTTATTTTTTTTTAAATAAATAAATTTTACTACACTACTGTTTTTTCATTAATTTATCCAGTTTATAGTGACCATAAGCCAAAGTATTTATCCCATCATCATTTATATAACGTTTATCGTCATTAGCGCTTAGAAAAAGTTTGTTCATTGTTTTCGAATGGACAACATGTTTGTTTGATTGGATAAAATTCATGGTTCTATGTAGGGATGTGTAAAAAATCACGTCGCTGCTACTTTGTCACCGCGACAAGCTTGTCACCACTTGTCACTGCGACACTAGAACAAAATTCATGGTGACACGGTGACTGATAAAAAAAATGCATAACTGCTAAATGCATCATGTTGGTTACACCACAGATATATAATCTGTGGTTACACCGTCAGTTTTATCATTAATTACCTTTTATCACTACTTATATTTTATCACAGATTATATATAATGATAGTATGTACTATTTAGTTACAAGTTTTTACTTTGTAGTCACTAGTCACTACTCACTAGTCACTAGTCACCACTAGACCATGGCTTAAGATTGACTAGTCACTGTCGCTGGTCTGTCACCACCAAGAACCAGTAACTATAGATAGAAGTCACAAGTGACTGAGTCACCAGTGAAGCAGTTTGCCAGTGACTCTAAGAACATGCCACATGGTGAATACTGAAATGAGTGAAATTATAAATTCTACAATTGTAGAAAAAGAGGAGTAGAGTAAGTTACAGAGAAAAATCATAGAAATAAATAATAATACAAATAAATCAAAATACTCTCTTTTTAAATCAATTTACATGACTAAAATTTTTGACCATAAAAGTAATTTATTTAATACCTACCTACTCATTTTAAATCTTAACTTCAACTATTAATTATTTAAATTGAAAACATTAAAATACTTTAATTTACAATAATTTATAGTTATGATTTAAAAAGAGTATTTTATTAACTTTTGATGGTTTTAGACGATTCCGACGTTCATTAAAAACAAACCCAGCTTTTGAAAATACCCTTTCACAGGGTACTGACGTTGCCATAGCACAACACTTTTCTCTTGCCAATATACTTAGATTTTGGTAGTTGTATCCATACTCCTTCCACCATTTTAATGGATCACCTGTCCTTAATAATAGGTCTTCGTCCATGTATCGATTGACCTCTATAATGCCTTTAAATGTATTAGATACTTGAGGTGTAATTTTTGAAGCTGTTGTATCAAAACTGTTCCAAATACAAAATTCATCGCTTTCAACCTGAGTGTTATTGGTAATTGTTACTATTTGATCTTGTGCCTTATCTGTTTTTTCCTTAGCTATTTGAGTTGTTGCATTTATTATTTTAATTTTGGTCTGATTTGCTATATTTTCAGACAATGGAAACAGCTTGAATCTAGGATCCAAAAACGTACACATCGTTAAGGTATTACTTTTTTCCAAATTAGAAAACTGCTTCAGAAGTCCATTTTTAAGTTGTATTATTACTTGTGTTGTGTAGATTTCAAAATCTTTGGCACACATTTTTTCAGTTACATCTTTTAGTCTATTGTATAAAATTATAACCAAAGAAGCACTCATATAGTTTTCACCGCTTACTATTTTGATTACTTCTTCAAAAGATTTTAGTACCATAAATAATTCTTTGCATAGTTTCCATTGATCTTGGGAAAGAGTAGGTATATTTGTATCTAGAATTGCTAGTGTTGCTTTTATTGCATTTTCCAATTCAACAAAACGACACAGCATATAATAAGTTGAATTCCAACGCGTAGCTATATCTTGAATTATTTTTTTAGGTATGGTTCCAGAATTTTGTTGATATTTATTTAACTCATGAGATGCATTAGAACTTCTTTTGAAATGACCGACTATTGATTTTACAGTACTTATTGTATCAGATATTGTTGATATTTTTAAAGCATCTTGTACAATAAGATTTAGTGAATGCGCAAAACATCCAAAATGCTTTAGTTTCAAATTTGTTATGGCACCTACTATGTTATAAGCATTATCAGATACTACTAACACAACTTTCCCATTCAATTCCCAGTCAGTTATGACGGATTCTATTTTAACTTTAAGATTATGGCTAGTATGAGATTCTTCAAATGCTACACATTCCAACAAAACTGATTTAAAATAAAATCTGTGTCTAAATAATGAGCAGTTTTTGCTATGAAACTTTGGTTGTTTATGGATGTCCAACAATCGGTTGTCAAACAAACTGATACAGCATTTTCTTTTATTTGTAATTTCATATCATTTAAACATTTTTCATATGCAAAAGGTAATGCGGTTTTAGACAAGGTCTGTCTACTCGGAAGACTATATGCAGGGTTTAACATCTTAATAAAATCTTTAAAACCCTTATCTTCCACAATACTAAATGGCCTACAATCAATATAAAAAAGTTTTAGTAAACTATCATCTAAAGTTTTTTTACCAGACTCAGATATTTTTTTGGGGACATATGTATGTAGAGATAGTTGACATCTTTTTGGTGGCCTAGCAACTTGTGTAGTTCTGAGTGTCATATTGCTACTACTTGCTGTTTCAGAGGTACCTTCTCCAAGTGACACACTTTCTACATTTTTATCTATTCCACAGTGACTCGCCGAAGCCTGAGGTTGTGAAACAGTTTGTGTCTCCTAATAATTACCAAAATTGTATATATTATTACACATTTTTTATAATTTTTATCATTTTAGATTTATGTGTGGACAAAAGTCAGAATAATTTATAATTTTTTTTTTTTATTAAATCGAAAAGACACAAATACATACATAATTATTGAAAATAACATTTTCGATTATCTTTCTCCTTTAAGCGTAGCTTGTGTTGGAGAAAGAGAGTTATTATATATAAAACATAATTAATATAATTATATAATATTTATAAGATACAGAGTATAGGTTCTAAGTACATATAAAGCTAATTAAACAAATATAGTTTAGAAATATTATTAAGAAATTGTACATGATAAAGAAAGATATATAAAATAAAAAATGAACATATTAGTCTAAGATACACGAATAAAACCTCATAGATTAATATTTACAAAGCTTAGAATATAAAATAAACTTACAGCAACTCTTTATTTAACTCCAAAAATAAATATTTATATACCAATATTTTAGTATTAAACCTTTCATCCCCAAATATTTTTTTTTAAGTTCAAAAGGCATAGAATTGAAATACGTTGGTCCAAGATGGTCTACAAAACATTGACCAAAAGATTTATTTGTATAATTAACAGCCAAGTCATATTTCCTCAATTCTCTTTTATTGTTTAACTGTTTTTGATAATTATCTAAGTTAAGTTTCTCAACTAAGTACATAATAGCAATTTTTTTATACAAAAATCTTATTGGCAGTACACCAAGTTCTTTGTAGTTGGCATTAGTAGATCCTACTAAAATGAATTTATTAAGGCAAATTCTGACTATATTATTTTGATTAATTACTAGAGAATTTAATATGTTATCCCGAAGGCCACCCCATACCATATTAATATTTTTATATTATTGATAAATTTATAAATTAAATTTCAATCAAATATTTACTTCTTGTGGTAGTCTATACATCCTTAAATCAACTAGAGGGTGATTCCTCTCCATATGTTTTTTCAAATTAGACATGTTGTCTTGTGCGAAATATTGACTTTACATATGTCACATTTCGCGTAATGCGTGTCGATATACGTAAAATATCGCCACAAATCACTTAACCGCTTTCTTGACTCACTCATAATTGTAAAAAAAAATTGAAATTTTATAGTTTTATACTTATAAATTATAATTACAATCGTGTTCACTGTTCAAATTTCACAGGAGCTATGATCAGTAGATCTATCATTTTATTTTTAATTTTTCAATTATTCATGATCTGTATAAAAATAGAACTCATGTTGGAAATTTCATAATTCGTATGTAAATATAGTTAAAATCAAGGAACTTGATGAGTTGACCAATGATGTAGTTGAATATTGCAAACTACAATACTAGAGCGCTTTGGTTACCTTCTTTATAAAGGGGCATACTTTTGTCGCGATTTTTGACACTAGTTGTCCCGTATTGTCATATATAGTATTTGTTGTAACTGTAACGAAGGCACATATTAAAATTAGGGATCGTAGGGATGTGGAAAAATCACGTCGCTGTTACCAGTCTCCGTGAGAGTATTTTGTCACAAGTCTAGTTATGCTTAAATGCTTAAAATGAATGGTGACCAGTCACCATTAAAAGTCACTGTGACATAGAAGTCGCTGTCACCAAAGTCACGGTGACAATATTTTGTCACTCCTTACCACCTCTAATTGTCTTTGTTATATCATGTATTTGTCTTGTAACTATAATTAAATAAATAAATAAATTTATTAATTATATAATCGCACGTTTTAGTAGCATAATTTTTTTTTTGGTACTCAATTTTTTTTATAGTTATTGTTAGTTGTAAATTAAAACTATTATTTTGAAAATATAAATATAAATACCTTCAGTTACTAATTATTTTCTACACGCTGGTTTTGAAGGATCGTTGTAACCTCTGTGGTTTCGAATTGTCCGTTTTATGTGTTCTTCTTTTGGCAATTCAACTAATACTTCATGTGGTACATTACTCACAGACTCAGCAAATATTTGACTCGGTGTTGCATAGGATATTTGTGCTTTTTCGTTCATTTTGTTTTGTAATTTTAAAGCAGCGACTGCATTTTTATTAGAAGTATGAACATGATCATGGTCAATACTAATAAATATTGGTTTTTCAATATCCAAACTCGTCTTAAGTACACTCGGACACTCTAACGAACTAAATTTAGAACATCGCCAACGTATAATGCATTATACCGCCATTGCAGCACTTTTTTTGAAAATGGTAAAGAAACCCGAGGTGCGCAATTTTAGGTTTTTTACTATTAGTTAGAAAGCATTTTTTACTTCTCCGAAGTAGTTTTTTTGAGGATCGTATATATACGATAAAAATAGAAAAAGGAAAAATAGTGGGTATACGTATATTATAAGATAATCGGGCTATCGTAGCCGCCGCGCCGACACCGTCGCCGTCGCGGCAACTATAACAAAATAAGTGGTAGAGTGGGAGAGTGGCCCGACTATAGTATATTAGTATAGTTTGTTATACAGCAACGGCATCTATCGACAACTAAATTGTGGTGGCCAAATACACGTATACCATTGATTATCTGTATATTCTAAAATCAATGGTAAAACTAATTCTTGACAAAATAGATTACATTTTTTGTAAAAACTTTAAAATTTCACCAAATGTTTACAAAATTATTTTCCATACACTATACAAATTTCAAAATATTTTTTTTAGCTTCATAGGAATGAGAAATGTTTTTTTTTGTGATTGTCGATAAATAATTTTTTGCTGGGTCAAAAAGGTTGAAAATTTAATACAAGCGGTTCCTAAGTTATTTTAATAGCAATTTAAAAATATTAAAGATACATAGATACATGTATTTTTAATTTTCATTAGACATGCGTTCATTTAATTTATTACTACTTATAAAAGTCAATACGCAATCGTGTTGCATTTTATGCAGGTAAAAAAGGTAAGACGGGCGAGATAGTGCTAATTAGTAATTGGTAGAGCGCAGTCGTGTTGCCTTTTTTGAATGGAAAAAGGTAAGCCGGGGGCCGGGGGCAATTGTGTTGCACCAATAATAATTAATGGAGTCCTGAGTATGAATTTTTAATCTTATGTACTTAAAATTAAAAAAAAGTTGTTGTATCTTGTTTCGAAATAACTCATACTAATTATTGTAAAAAAGTATCTACTATTAAAAATAATAAATTAAATGTTTTACTAGGTAGGTAGATATTTTAGTTAACTTTCGGAAGAAAATATAGAAATGTATAATAATGATCTGCATATCATTTATTATTTACTTTATAAACCTAATCTAATAGAAAATAATTTAAAATTAAAAAAAATGAATGAGAAATGGAAAACTAAAAAACACATTTTTAAATAAAAATAAATGAGAAAATGTAAAATTAAGTGACTGGGTATTAACAAAATAATATTTGAAACTATACTTGGAATAGTCAATACTAAATTCGGTAAAAAAACTAACAGTTAAATTAGATAATAAATATTGATTCATTGTTTTCATAAAATTCATTACAAGTAAACCAAAATTTATTTTACATACGCCATTAGACCTCGTACAGTATTTTCATTCATCCTTCATCCTTGCCCTTTCGTCTGACCAAGCGTTATTCATAAGCGAAAAAATTCTTTCTACTGGAGCAGAAGTTACTGGCATACAAAAGATATATTGTAAAATTAATTTTATATTCGGAGCTAATATATCCTTTTATTTAAAATGGCAGAAGAGCTGCACCCATTTTTCTTCACTTGTAATTTTTATTTTAGTTTTTATTTCTTCCTCTTTCCAATCTTTAACTTTCAATAACCAAAACTCTTTAGCTAGTACGACTTCATCAAAAAGCTGATCTTGGTTTACAATTTCACTTTTTAGTCTCAAGTTTATAATTTCTGAAGCTTTTAAAAAATGATCCTATTTAATTTCATTTTCATCCAACCAAAAAAATGTAGATGCATCACTAAAACTATTTTCCCACAGTCTGATATATGCTATACATCGTTCATAAAATAATTTAAAGTCTTCTTCAATTTTTAAAATATTAGTTTCCTCGTCAGTTAAAGTGTTCAAAACCTTTTTCGCGCCTAATGGGATAAATTTAGCATCCCTCCTTTCTATGATATTATTCTGCAATTTTCTTAAAATATTTACTACATCCGTTGCACTTGCATTGTTTTTTTTCATTGCTTGAATAGAGTTATTGAAAAGAGAAAGTTGACCATGAATAAACCATAGATAAATTTCTCCTCGCTTGTCAGTAAAAAATTTTTTTATGAGGTTTGGACATAAATCTTGGCTACAGAAGTAAGCTTTCAAACCTTCAAAAATTAGCAATATTCAATTGCTGGTAGCAAGGAAAGAAATCGTGTGGTACCATGCTGTAATACCTTTTTGTATTCTACTTCTGCGAATTCACAAAACTCTTGAAGCTTAGTTACTCGTACTGTGTAAATATGAAAATATTTGTATATTTTCACAATTAAAGCTTCAATTTCGATAGGTCATCAACTGCTGTTTGCAAACAATTATGAACTATGTGTGCACCACAACCAATTCCATTGATTTCTCTGCCTAATTCATTCTTCATTCTAGCAAAAACATTATTGTTTCCTCCTCTCTTTACTCAACCAAAGTTTGTGTCACAGTTGTCTCCACAAAACCCGACAACTTTTTTATCCAAGTTGTGTTCCTTTAAAACTGTCATAATATGGTTTTTAAGTATTTCAGCTGTTTCTCCCGGGACTGACTTAAATTCTAAAAGCTTAACTTTTATTCCAAATTCTGGTTGAAAGTAACGTATAATTACAGGTACAATTTTTATATCTTTTCTGTTAGAAACATCCATACTTACGGTAATAAAATTGCATTTATTTAAATCATCATGACGTTCGTCAAGTGCTATAGAGGAGCTAGGATGTTTAAAACAATAGCCTCACACTTTGTTTTACCAAGGGTAATCTTAGGCTAAAAAATGTGGAAATCAATTTAGTTACAAATATTAGAATTGAAGCTAAGATTATGATTTACAGTGTGGTAAGCGTATGTTGCCTCTTTGGCCGCCAAATACAATTCTTTGTTATGTGGTTCAGAACTTTTGAAATATGAATTTAATTTCGAAGAACCAGCCGATACCAACAAACTATTTTTATGTCTACTAGATTTTAAGTGATCTTTTATATCAGCACGCCCTCCGTGAGATACTGAAAATTTTGAACCAAGCAAGAACATTTTACTCGGTCAACTTGATTAAATACTTTTTTTAAAAACTGATATTCATTTTGTAATTCATTATTAAAAGTATACGATCTTTTAGGCATCTTTGTAAATAAATTTCAACGAAAAAATATAACCGCAGTGCCACACAGACACTTACGTCTTACGTACGTCGCGTCGTACACGCCCAATCACGAACAAGACTGACAAAGATAATAATGAAATTGGATTTATATTTTATATAACTACCTAATGGCTCAATTAGTAAATGCTAATCGTATAGAATGAAAAATAAACCTGTAACCATGTAGATAAAATTTAGATAATATAATAGTTATCTATAAATCGCCGGTTTCTAATGGGGACGGGTACAGTTTTCCCGATTTTGATAACAACTGACATAACCGGAGTTATGTCACGAATTATACCATCATATACCAACGATCCATCAGTGACGCCAAACTTGAAATTATTTACAGTCATGCCCGCGCAGTGGTGCCCGCGTTGCCACTCGCTCGCTGCGCTGCGCTCGGACAAAAAAAACGAAAATATCCCTCGACTTGCTATGCAACACCACCCAGTGGCGCCGAGTTCACTAAAAATAGGTGGTTCAATTCTCACCAAAGCCTACCCACCCACCCACCCACAACACTGAACGACACAAAACCGCTCACTACCTAGTGTCGTAACTCCTAGTACCTACTTTATACTTGCTATTGTAAGTAATAGTATTAACTATCTTAGGTAAATATGTTTACTTACCCACCCAAGACCCACCCACCCACAATTTTAGGTGGTTCAAATGCACCACCTTAAGTGCGTACTCGGCCACCTCAAGTTGGTCACTGACATAACCGAACTACCGAAATGATAAGCCGCTGTTATCAAAATCGGGAAAACTGTACTAGCCCCGTTTCTAATGATTGTGTACAATAAAAATATTCTGGGAATTTTCTGATTCTACATAACACGTTATTCTCGCCAACCCATCATTTATTATTAATAATGTAATATTCAATATATTTTCTCTCGGCTTCCATTAACCGGGACAAAATGAATGACCGGCCGGGACACCGGGACATGCTGTTAAAACCGGGACGAATGGCAAGCCTATACTTATACTATATACCAAGGGTCAAGGGCCAAAAAATAAAAATTAATTTTTTCGCATACCATAATTTGAATACATCTTATTTTATTCAAACAAAAGATATTATAGTAATTTAAAATTTAAGAAAAAGTATATCACTGTTTGTTAAATTAATTAACAAAGTTATAATAATAATTACACGTCATAATATTTTATTAATTTATCACTTATACAAAAAAAATTATTTTTGTTTTCAAATTCTTTATTTTTATGTTTTTTAAATTTGAATAATTATCTTGGCATAATTGATACCTAAAACCTTTTTTTTAATTTTTACTTACAACAAGTTATGAAGAATCTTATTAAATTAAATATTAAATATTTAAATTTTATTTATTTTATTTATATTTTTTATTATTTATACAAATTTTGTATTAAATTTTTAAACCTTAGATATAAATTCTCAAAATGTTATACATTTTTCACAACAAAATAGTTTGTATATATTCTTAATTTTGTAAGAATTTTAACTTTAAATAGTTATACATTTTTTTATATGTTTTCCAATCAAATTTTTCTTACAGTTGTCGTAAGAAAAACTTATTTATAATCTAGTGTTGAATTTTCAAACCTTAAATATAAATAGAATAATTGTTATGAATTATTAACCATAAAATAATTTGCAAATGTTCGATATTCTGATGACTAAATTTTAAATTAAAATGTCTATAAAAAATTATAATTATATTATATTTTTTTTATTTTTTGGTTACACTATAAACTACTTAGGAAAAACCTTGTTTAAAATTGTCAATCCTTCATTGTAAAAATTGAATATTTTATACATTTTTAATAATTTGCAAATGTTCGATAATGAATTTCGGTCAAAATTTGTTATTTAAGTTATTAAATATTTATTTATTTTAAGTTATTTAAACTGATTTAAATGCTTATAAAAACAAATTGGCCCATTGTATTTTTATTATTTTTGGTAAATTATTTAAACAACTTATGAAGAATCTTGTATTACATTTTCAAAAAATTTGTCGGGACAACATTTTTTTTATCGATATTTAAAGAATAAAAATTTGAAAAAATAAAAATTTCCTGGGCCTATAATTAGCTCAAAAGTTATCAAAATATTTTTTTGGTGTAAATAAATTGGTAATCTGAACATTTGGTGAAATTTTCAAATGTCTACGGTAATTTATTTTTTAATTACATTAAAATAAGAAAATCGTTCCCGGAAAAAACTGGTGAACATCCAATGTCTAATTTCAAACGCTCATAAAAAATTTGTTTGAGTTTCCGGTAAAATTTTTATTATTTAGAAAGATAGAAAAACATATAGAGAATCTTGTGTTAAATTTTCAAATCTTAGATTAAAATTGAAATTTTTGAATTTCCTAATTAAAAAAACTGCATAATTTAGTGCTTTTTATGTATTTTGTCGAAATTGTAACTTTAGACGCTTATAAAAAACTATTAGAGACATACGCTCAACTTTTTTTTTAATTTTCACGTACAGCAAGTTATGAAGAATATTGTATTACATTATCAAGGGTTTTGACTGACTGAACATTTTTTTATCGGCAATAATAAAAAAAAAATAAAAATGAATTATGTCTATAAATAGCTTAAAAAAAGTCAAAACATATTGAAAATTGTATTGTGTATAGACATTACTTATATAAACATTTTGTGAAATTGTCATGTATTTACGGTCATTATTTCTTCTCTTACACCAAAAATAAAAAAAAAATTTGTCAAAAATTGGCTTTGCGTAAAAATTCCCGTTTTTTCCTTACTTTTTTTTGTTTTTCCCGACGCGTTTATTTAAAAACGATTGAGAAATTTTTACTTTTGACCGCCGGAAAGTACCAACTAGATTCACTTTCTTTTCAGAAAAGATGCTAATGAAGAAAAACACTTTTACTGCCCTTAAACGTGGTGACAGATACAAAAAAAAACACACACACACCATTGTAGAATCAATATACATTCATCGTTTCGCTCAGAATCAAACAACGAAGTAAATTGAACTACCTAAATTGTACTACTATTTTAACTATTTAAATTTAAGTGTTAAATTTATTGCACAGTATTTATCAACTCGGAACCGATAACAGATAAATATATTGAAATTTTTTTTTTTCAAATTCAAATTTAATGATATCAAATTTTGCGCCCCTATTCCTACTTGATATTTTGAGCCCCTGGTAGGCCCTGGAGATAGATATAGCTGATAGACTAAGAAATACAGAAGCACTAAAAAAAATGAGGATATAGTCGTTACGTAGTATATACAGCACAAGCACGCAAAAAGAATACAATTCCACCCGAGGTCAGATTAAAATTCAATAGCCAAATCAATATAAATTATATTTTGGTATAGGTAATTTGTAATTTGTATCTTTTGTCTAATATATTATGCTACATCATATTAACAAATTTTTTTCTCCAGAAATATCGTAACCCTTGTTACGATAGGTAACGAACGGGCTGCATACTGATCAGTGACCGTCGACAGACGATCGTTGAATATCATAAATATTATGCACATTATTACAAGAATAAGAATAATATTAATAACCATTAGGTATACACTAGACTTAATTATAGAATCAATAGCGCATATATATTTTAATGGCGTTATAGGTAGTGGGCAATAATTCAATAGTCTTTATATAGGATTTTCAAATTATTGCATTCATCGTTGTCCTGCTATAATATACATTATGCGGGCTGTTAAATGTTAATTGTTACCTTTGAAACGAGTACGGGCTTTCCATCTACCTATTACAATTTTTTTTTAGACGGAAATATTTAATTTGTTTACCTGATAGTTGTTTGTGGAAATCGGTTAAAATATATAGAGTACTATTTACCTACAGCTAACTTTATTGATGTATTATCGTCGATTGAGAAAATAATATAGCCATATAGGTATTAGCATTGATTAAACATACCTACTATCTATAATCAATAGTATTAGTATATGTACCAGTAAAAGAATTCGGAATCTACCAGTTTATTAATACAAATATAAAATAGGTGTAGACATTATTTATTTTATTCATACTGTCTGTGATGTGTCCCATACCTACGGATACAGCCATAGCCATACCGCGGGCTCTATTGCTCGCCACTTTGCATTCTGCCCTTGGACTTGGCAGTTTCACAACATTCACCCAGCTAAATTTTGTTTGGTGTTTAAACTTACCAGTTTTTCATTGTCACGTGTCATATTATTATGCATTTATATTTGTGTTTTAATAATTAACATTCTAAATATATTATTAGATTATATTATAATTTATAAAATAATTTATATTACCTACAACCCATTTACAATCCAAGTAGATTGTTGTAATCTATGTAAAATATTGATATTAGCAGTTATTTAAGTCAACAATTTTGGCATAGAAGAGAACAGAACTAACAAATTATTTATTACAAATGAGGTACGTATATGTATTAATGTCGTATAGTATAGGTAATATATATTATATTATATTATAATAACTATTATACTACTGAACTATTCTACTTATTAATAATACTATGTTATATACTGGACTAGACAACCTAGATAAGTGAAAATGTTTGATGAGGATGTCAGTACAATATTTATTTTGTTTCTGAATCATGCGCAAGGGTGCCACATAGATAAAACGCATTCATGTAAAATCATTTTTTTTATGAGTTTTGAGTAATTTTGGAATAAAATAATCTGTACAAATAATTCTACAGAGGGTATGTATGAAAGACCAGTTTTATATTTATTGAAGGTACACAGATATACAGAAGTTTAAAGGTAATAATAATAATATCGGTCATATATATAGTATAATAATAGGTAAGTATAATGATACAATGTACAATAGTGTTATGAGGTGTAATATAAATCAAGAACTAACTGTATATATCCACTATATGCTCTATACTACACAAGACATATAATGTAAAAATGTATAGTCAGTGTCTGCTGCACTACACTGTGAATATATTACTTATACACTACATGATATAGCCATATAGGGTGTTTTGTTTATAATTCCAACAATATTCAACTTAATTATAAGAAAAAGTTTTTTTTATTTAAATTGATATTTAATTGTTTGTAGACAATAGTGAAACAAATTGATATACACAGAATCAAAAATATTATTCTCTAGATTTTTTGTAATGTGTGAGTTTACTCTTAGATAACTCAAAAGCATTAAAAAATGACTGCTTGAATGCGTTTTATCTATGTTGTGCGTGAGCCATATAATTATTTTAAATTTTTTAATGTCTTATATTATATTATTATTAAATTATTAAACGCTTGTGTGTTTTTTAGTTCATTAAAATTCAACATTTATCTTGTACAATATATTGAAGGCGATAAGAAATATTTAATGTGCTATATGCATCATGCATATTCATTTATAAAAAATATATTATATTTACTAATAAAGTTGTTATTAATTTATCTAACGTACTAATCCAAATGTTTGTATTAAGAAAATATTTAAATTTTTATACTTTCATAGGTTGTGTTTAAATCATGTGATTTAATTGAAAATGATACCATTTTGGCCAAATTTTTTATAATTTGGCAATTGACAATGAAACCAGAATAGATTCTGTGATAAAGCCATCTATGAATATGCTGTTTACCATTTCACATAAAACCACATTTATGCTTTTCTATAAAACAAACATATTATTGTGTAAGACTTGAACACGACCGTGGACATGAATATAAGACAGACTGAAAAACATAAGCTAAGTAAGTATTTGACAATTAAGTCATAGAAAAAAATGTTGGTTAAATTAACCACAGTTACTTTAAACCTAGAACTTAGTACTTGCAAGGCATGAGTTATTTGATTTTTGTATAGACCCTTGATCCTACATACAACATAAATAATTGAAAGCAATTTAATCAATTGTTGAGAAACTTTTATAATTGCAATTTCTTTGTAATTTAGGACATTTAATCTAGAAGATTTAAAATTTATTTACAATATTTTCTTGATATAGGTATTAATATATAATTATTTTAACTTAACACGTCTTCTTTTAAAATTGAGATTTGTATTTAACTATTTTTTTTTTGTTACCAAATGCGTATAGATGTGTTATATTCACTATTACAAATCGGACATTTTTGTGTTAGCAATTGAGACAAACAATCAATACATAAAACTCTATGTCCACTAGGAACAAGTGCATGCGTCCTTGGAGCCACTCTGCACACCACACAAATATTCTCTTCATTTCCGTGTCCTTGTGGGTAGAGTTCTAAAATATTTTGTGGTACTTGAACAAATGGAATTTCTATTTCGTCATCTGTATCACTCAGAAAGTTTTGCCATATATCCATTTCTGCATCCTCTGGAAGAACAAAATCCATTCCATCTTGATCTAGAAATAATACAGTACGGTAATATAGAACATTGTATTTTAATTCAAGAACTGCTAAGATAGGTATGTATTAATTAGTATAATATGATGAGAATATATTATGATAATAATAAAATATAATAGTGTGTTTACTTCAATTGGTCATGGTATATTTTTGTCTAGAGGCGTGGATACTAGCTTAAGACCGTTATGTAGGTTGAAATGGATAATAATCATTAGTATATTATATTGTATGAAGATACAGGTTTTCTGATTATTAATATTATCGGATGTCATTTATTTGGAATCCAAATATGTTTCCTCTTTAGCCTATGCTGTGTGCGCACATTTCAGTTGACTGTGATGAACTTAGTAGTGTAGTGCTAATTTTATAGTAAATACAAAAATAATAATTAATATGCCTCTAGACTTTACAAAAAGTGAAAGAGGAAGAAATATGATGGCTATTCATATGGTTTTAAAAGCCAAAATAATGAAAAAAACCACATGGAAATTTGTTCAAAAAAATGTAAAGCCAGAATACATTCAGATGAATATTCCATTTTAAGTAATCTAACCGAAATATTATATGTTCATTTGCCCGATATTGCCAAAATCAAAGCTTAAAGAGCAATGGGAAATGTAAAGGAGCTTGCTAAATAAACTGAATTCGGTACTCAATGTGTTGTAGCAACTATTGCTTCAGAGGTAATGTATACAATTTGTAGAAACAATAATTTAATTGTTCTAGTATAATATTATATAATTAATATAATTTTAAATATTTATAAGTTTACGACCAATTGACTACCTCCACAATAGTACCTACCTATGTGGTAATTAGATAAAAAAAAATATTTTTATACTTATATTCCATAGGTATTACCTTCTACAATGTTGACATCTGGTTCAATGTAACCAGCTTCTGCAACAGCAAGGGGAGGATCCACTACGATATCTACATCAGGAATCGCACCTATTGCTGGGATATCAACTGGTATATAAACCTCAGCAGCTCGAATATCACCTATGAGAGGGAGATTGACTTCGGGAGCTTGTAATGGAACATCAGGAATATTCCATAGTTCATGCTCTTCACCGGAACCTAGTATTACACAAAGTTCATATACAAGTTAATAAATTATTGTTGTTAACAGGGTGAGTTATAAACACATTTTTTCTTTTATTATTTACAAAAATCTTATTCAGTATTTGTTATTTTTCGTCATTGATATTTTAAATTGCTGCCCTAAGAATTATTGATTAGTTTTGTATACATACTTTGAGTTTCATTTCTCCAATTCAGCTCTCTTACCAAATAATGCTCTGTTCTATGAGAGCACTATATTAAAAATTCTTTGATTGTTATTGCACCAGTGGCCAATAGTGAAGAGGAATTTTTAATTCTTACAGAATTCAATATGAATTTAGTTTTGATTCCTCGGGTTGTCTGCAATCCTCTGGCCAACTGATGAACAACAATGGGTTGTTTCAATACAATATTGTTTAGGTGTTCTATGACCAACAAGTTATTTTCAAATAATTATTAAGATAACCTTTTTAAATTGAAACTTAAACCATATGGGTTGTACTTGAGCTATAACAAAGACAATAGAGAAAAATAGTGTTTTTTGAACTTGTATTTAAAATAAATAACTTATAAAAAGTAAACATATAAGTGAAAAGTAAACCTTATTATTGATGGGTTAATATTTATAAAATATTAGTGAAATTATTATAACTTATACATTACAATATTGTATTTATTAACTTAAATAGATATCTTATTACCATCTTATTATATACTAGTTATATTTAATAGATTCAAAAAATGATATCTAAAGAAATTCAAATATTCAAATAATTAATTTTAACTTTATAGTATTATAGTACATTAATATTCATTGTATATTAAGTACAATGTTATAATGTTATCACTTGTCAAAAAAATAACTTGCCTACTGATGTTTGGAAATCCGCTTGACCTTGTAAACTATTGCGGTATTCTATTGCTATGGTGATAGAAAATCTAAAGCGTAATATATTTGATTTTATATGTTTTCTCAACAAAATCGGGTACTTACTATTTAACGTCATCGCTCTTAATTTTGTCCCATCATTTCTCAATAAATGGTTGCGGCATTCTATTTGTATTAATGGTAGTCTAGGGCCATAATGCATTGTTTCAGCTAGTCTTTTAGTAACACTTGGGTCTCCGTCTCCTAGTAATTTGTTTTTATTACATTTATTAGAAATTAACAAAATGTATTTAAATTATATAATTGACA
This sequence comes from Neotoxoptera formosana, assembly GCA_022818045.1. NCBI lineage: Eukaryota > Metazoa > Arthropoda > Insecta > Hemiptera > Aphididae > Neotoxoptera > Neotoxoptera formosana. Next base: position 40,877,997 of record CM040633.1, on the reverse strand, counting down.
AAAATATGAGCAATTGAAAAACGCAGTACCTATAAGTTTATTGTATTTTAGACCATGCATTACTAAACTCTGTTTAAAACCGTCAGGCGTCAACAACTTGTAACGTCACAGAATGTTGGGGCCGCTCACAATTTTAATCAAGTCAATTTCACCTTTATTTTTTTTATTTAACGCAAACGAATTTATTAACCACACAATCAATTTGCAATATCCATATCAACAGTTATACCACAGAATAAGTTAAAGCAGAATGGAAACTGATAAGAAAATACACGGCTCTTACGGCCGCCCAAGAATATGGTCCGCCATGTTGAAAGGGCTCATCAGTGTTGACCTAAAATTTAATATGAAATATCTTCTGTACAATAAATATACAATAATTGAAAATATACAATATTTTTTTCAAAAGTCAATTTATTTTTACTTATAATTTATAAAAAAAATGTATATTGGTTGATATAAATACATATTTATTAATTACGTTATACATTGGATCATCGGTATTTAATAAAAATGATTTTTCTTTTTAACGTTGGCTAAAAAAATCATGTTTAAAAAAGTAAAAACTAAATAGCTCATTTAAATAATTATTTAAGTATTTAAAACATTTTACAACATTTAAAAAAATTGAAGTGGGAACTTCTTTTATATAGAAAGAAGCTATTAAAAAGGAAACTGTTTTTGTTTGACTATAGTTTATGCAATAATAAACATTTTAATATTTTGGATGTAGGTACACTAATATAAAAAATTAAAAAAACATTTAAATATAATTACATTTTTCATACATTTCAGTTTATTAGTGGAACAAACCATTACTCTAAGATAAAGATATAATATAAACAAAATACATTATTTAAAAAGTCTAAGTATGAATAACAACCTTAATATTACTAATATAAGGTAATGAGCCAGTTACTAAGGCATTTGAAATATTGAACAATTTAAGAAATCCCTAGTGGTTAACTTGATTACTAGTGACATAATTAGTTATAAATATACAAAATAAAATAGTTATTATAACATATATACAAATATTAATAATAATAAGAACAAACTATTAAGTATAATTGACAAGGTGTTACAGGTTTAATGCTCAAACACCTAAAAAAACAAATAAATAAATAGTAATAATAACAAATGAAACATTATAAATGGGATAAAATAGTTAATTTTCTTTTTTTTTAAATTTTTTCTCAGAAACTAAAGATCTATTTAACAATTTAACTGCTGTAAAAATTCTGAACCTAATGTATAAATGTAATAAAAAAGATTGTCAGAAAGTGTACAAGGATGACTAAAAGGAACATTACTGAAGTGAAGTCTTAACTTTGAAGCTATACCGTTTTCCAAAGAAATGGATGGAAATAATTGTATAAAAATATTTTCCAACTCATAAATAAAATTGTAAAGTTCATCATGAAGCATCATCAAATTTCCAACTGTAGAGTTGTCTCTTGTGCGATATGCTTTGAGGAAAGATAAGTAAAGCGACTGGTCTAACTGCTTCTGATAACGAGCATAATCAACACAAATCTGACATATGTATTATGTGCTTCTCCAAGCACTTATTTATAATATATCCACAGACATATGTAAACGTGTTCCTCTCTGGTAATTCTAAGTTTTTATAGTCAACTGTACCGATACTAATGGGTTTAAATTCAAAAGGATTTTTTACTGGTTCAAGTATATCCAGAAATTTATCACTCGCTATTTCTGAGTTAAATATTTGATCCAAATCCTCAATGCAATTAGTGCCAGAGGAAGTTTGAAAATACCTAGTTGAAACAACATTTTTTTTTAAAAGCCTAAGTTAATTGAATGGGAGTTGGATTAAAATTATTGCCTTGTTGTTGGCGGAAAGTACAAAATAAATTTTCTAAACAATCCTGATTTATTCTGCCAGTATATGGGACATAATTAAGATCATTTGGTTGGTTTAAAGAAGTATAAAGCATTTGCAATTCAGAAATTGAGATTAACCAACCTTTAATTTGAAATTCATACGTTTATATTTATATATTGCCATTATTAATAATTTCAAAAGCTATTAAAAAATTAGTTGGACTTTCCGGTACATTTTTTTTTAGAAAGATAGAAAAACTTGTAGAAAATCTTGTGTTGAATTTTAAAATCTTAGATTTAAATAGAACATTTTTTATGAATTAACTAATCAAAAAAAACTGCAAAATTTCGTGATTTTTAAGTATTTATTCGAAATTTCAACTTTAGATGCTTATAAAAAAAAATTACACATACGCTTCACTTTTTTCTTAATTACCACTTACATAATAGCTTATGAGTAGGGCTGGGATTTAATGCCCTAAAACCCCCCAAAAAATGTCCTAAAAAAATGCATTTTGGCATTTTTATATTAAATTATCAAAAAAAAATAACTAAATTAATTAAAATAATTATAATATATCTTTTTGATTTTTTGGTTACACTCTATACTAGCTTGTTTTAAATTTTCAATTCTTAGTTATAAAAACTGAACATTTTATAGATTGTTAACTACAAAACAATTTATCCGATGATGATTTTCGGAGAATATTTGAAGTTTAAATGCTTATAAATAATGTTATTATTTTTGGTGTATTATTATTTAAACAACTTAGGTATGAAGAATCTTGTATTAAATTTTCAACAAATTGGTCGGAACAACATTTTTTTTTATCGATAATTAAAGAAAAAAAATCAAAAATTTATTAGGCCTATAATTAGCTCAAAAATTAACAAAATCTTTTTAAATTTTTTTTGGTTCATATAAATTGGTAATCTGAACAAATTTTCAAATGTCTACGGTAATTCCTTTTTGAATTACATTAAAATAAGAAAATCGTTCCCGGAAAAAACTGGTGAACATCCAATTTCAAACGCTCATAAAAAATTAATTTGAGTTTCCGGTAAATATTTTCTCTTTTAGAAAGGTCGAAAAATATAAAGAGAATCTTGTGTTAAATTTTAAAATTAAAAAAAAAATTGAAGAATTTCGTGATTTATACATATTGTGTCGAAATTTTAACTTTAGACGCTTATATAAAAAATATTAGAGACATACACTCAACTTTTTTTTTAATTTTCACGTACAGCAAATTATGAAGAACATTGTACCTATTACTTTTTCAATTTTTTTGACTGACTAAATAATATAATACAATACAATAACAAAAAAAAAATCATGTTGAAAATTAATCATGTTTATAAATAGTTCAAAAATAGTCAAAACATATTGAAAATTTTATTGTGTAGGTATAGAAATTGCTTATATAAACATTTTGTGAAATGTACATGTATTTACAGTCATTATTTCTTTTGTTTCACCAAAAATAAAAATTAATTTTGTCAAAAATTGGCTTCGCGTAAAAATTTTTGTTTTTTCCTTAATTTTTTTTTTTGTTTTCCCCGACGCGATTAAAAACCATTGAGAAATTTTTACTTTTGATCCCCCAAAGTACCAATTACATCCACTTTCCTATCAGAAAAGATGCTGATGAAGAAAATTGAAACACTTTTACTGCCCTTAATCGTGGTGACAGATACAAAAAAAAATTAAAAATTTCATATAAAAAATAAAAATAATGTTAAACAGTGTAGCCAAATAACACATAAATAGTATAGACATTTTTTTTGCTATATGGGAAAACTGATGAGCCCTTTCAATATGGCGGACCATATTTTTGGGCGGCGAGAGTTTCCATTCTGCTTTAATCTATTCTGTGGTTATACCGTGTTTTTCTTTTACCACCCCGAACTTCCCCACCGGAACATAGTGATCGGTGATTACGGAGTCGCCGGATTACGCTGTTCACTGGGCTTCGATGCCGTCGACGCCGTTGCTGCGTTGCCAGTACGCGATTGCAGGGCAACCTGTATTGACCCCAGGTATTGTAAATTGTCCCTGTATGCCGACACTGGCCAACCCCGGCCAACACTCAACCAGTTCTACAATCGCCGATGGCCTAGCGGCCATCTTAAAATATTCAAACTCGCTCTCTTTTACCAAATACGTAAATACTCAAATGATAATATTATAAAATTAATGCCAGGAATAGTTTTAATTGTTGACACGTATTAAGAAACATAATAATTTCAAACTTACAACTAATAATTATTTAATATTGATATGAGTGGCATAGGAGTGTATTATAATTTATAATAATATGACGTGTTGTACCCCATATATATTATGATAAATTTTTATACGCTTCACCGTTTGAATTCCATTGATTGTAAATACTAATTATAATCAATGACTGTACTTTATTTCGAATTTATGTCGAAACTTCACAAAGTGCATCTTTTATGTAGTTAATATATTATAATGTACTGGGTGAATTTATTAAATGTGAACGCTCATTATCAAAATCTGAACAACTTTTTTTTGTATTTTCTTACAATATCATTTCTCATATGTATTTGCACTATTTTTTGCAAATTTTTTTTTCTAAATTTGAAATGCTATAAAGCAGAGGTATTCAAACTGTGCGTCGCGGCTCCCAGGGGCGTCGCGGGAGTTGTCGAAGGGAGTCCTATAATAATTGAAAACCAATAAATATTTTTTCGAAAAACGTTTATTATTATTATCATTGTTGGGGCACACCGGTTGGGAAGCGTTGAATCGTCTACAATAATCATTCGCTAAATACAAATTTAATTTGTCGCGCGAGTGTCATAAATTTAACAGCTTTTGCAACTTCGCACCTCTGTGAGACCAGGTTTTCCGAGTTAGCTGATGAGAATAGCTATTTCCAAACTTGAGCCACTATTTAAACATATATATTATGAAGCATAAACAAGCTCATCCATCTCACTTAAAATGTAGTATTAATAGTAATATTGATTTATTATTTTATTGATTTATATTTACTAAGACTAAACATAAAATATTTAATTAAAATTTTTTCTACAATAACTACTATTATTTATAATTTTTTTTATAATATATATGTAATATGGTAAATAAATAATTAGTATAAATTATAAAATATAAATTACATTCATATAAACATTGATTTTTTGTCATTTATAATACTTTTGACTTGGGAGCCGTAGGATGAAAAAGTTTGAATACCTCTGCTATAAAGTATAAATAATAAATTAATTTTGATTAATCACAATAAAAATATTGTTTCTTATTTTTCATATTAACGAGTATATTTTAGATTCTGAGCGGAGTGATGAATGTATTTATTTTACAATAATTATTGTGTTTTTTTTGTCTATACCTATACAATTTAAGTAGTCGAAACAATGCTTCGATTTTCTTCATCGCAGCATCTTCTTTGGTAAAAAAGTGAATTTAATGTCAACTTTTGAAAATTTCCAATTGTTTTCAAAAGCGTTGGAAAACCGGAAAAAAACGAAGGTCAAACCGAAATTTGTACTCAAAACCACGGACGTCTATATAAGCGTTTTGAGATTTTAGAAACGTGCGATACAGTAAATATAAATCTTAAATTGTTTGGATTACACATTTACACGTCATTAGCACTTAGCACAGTTATTATAAACAAATATTGTCCTTCGAAATCGAACGATTTCAGAAATCAAATAATTTTAGAAGTATTAATTCGAAATGAAATATTATAATATTTTTTATACGTCCTTCTTTCAACACAAAAACGACACGGACATCTATTAAACCTGTTTTAGGTGTATCATTTATTTGTTAAAAATAATATTGTCAATGAATATAAACATGAAGTCTCATTTAATCGTTCATAAATGCAAAGTTATAATTAAAGACCGGATTCTCGTGCAATTGCAACTTTTTTCTTTTGCTTTAAAACATATAAAAACAAATTATAAATCCGAATCACGATAAGTAGATTAATTTAAACGTAGTTTTATTTTGCACGAAATTGCACGTTTTGCACTTTTTATTCTAAATTGCACGATTCTGATTTTCGTTGCATGAAATTGCATATTCTGCATTTTTAAAATTAAACTATATAATATTTCAGTTTTCAACTATACAAAAAGAAAAAGTGAACGCAAGCTGATAATATTCTTAGAATAACATCAATTTATTAGTGTTTCGTGGTGAAAATAAATGACAGCAACTACTAGTTAGATAATAATTTGGAATCCCCGGCCATTAGTTATTAGCACTTTAGTTCTGTCTGACTTTGTGTTTAATTGAGTGTTTCTTGAATCGGTTAGTGTAATATTCACGCCGGTGTCGTGATTGTTTCATTACGAATAATTTACGTAAAGAAGTATAAACAAATTTTTAAAATGCCAAAAATTGTGTCAAGTCTGTCGTCAAAAATTAAAACCTGGATATCAAATTACCCAGAGTTGAATTTTGAAATGTATAACCTTGTAAATTTTAACTCAATAAAAAAATAAATTTTTATGTATGTACAGGGTGAGGCAGCGAAAAGGGCGATTTTCCTATGTAAATACATAGGAAAATCGCCCTTTTCGCTGCCCCCCCCCCCTGTATAATATTTAAAATTAAAATTAAATAGCTTAACTCTGTTGGTATGGTTTTTTTTACACAATGTGTATACTCGTATTTTTATCAATCTTTTAATTATTTTTTAATTATTAATTGCTAATCCTGTAATAGAGTAAAAAACTGGATAAATAAAGTATAAATTAAGAGTTTAAATCGATGTACTTTGAATGTTTACAAAATGTTGGTAAGTATTAATCGATTTTAGGCAAAAAATACATTTTTTCACGATTTAGGCACTTAACTGCATGTTTTTGCAATTTTTAAGTTATTAACTGCACATTTGTTTGATTTTTACTGCATAAAAATCCGGTCTCTATTATTCATAGCAATAAACAAAGTCTTGACTGTATTTGTAAAGCTTAACTTCCCTACCTCATTACTTTTCCTAATATGAATTTCATAGATTTAAAATTATATTTTGATACGTAGAACGTCTATTTAGTGCTGGTGGACAACTTTTTAGTAGGAGAAAGTGTTCCATGTCTGATACTTATTTTGAAATGTCATTATTGTCAAAGTTCAATAAATATTTCATTCAAGAATGACAATAAATATTATAAGTTAATTTGTATCCAATATTTAAGTGTGTAATTCATTGAAATCTAATAACAAATTTAATAATTACAATTTATAAATTTAGTGAGTATTATCAAAAAAAAATTTTAAAAGTTTAAACAAGATTCAAGTAGGTAGGTGCCTAATGTAAGTAATACAATAACATATATTTTTAAAAAATAGTTAAACCTCCATTATATTATGTTATTATTGTTAAGAATTAATAAAAAAGTATAATAATTAATTTCACATGAAAAAAAAGTAACTTATTTTTAACTAAGTTAAGTTACTTTTTTTCAAATCAACTTTTAACTTTTAACGAGTTAATTATATAAGAAAATTAACTTTTAACTTTAAACTTAATTTAAATTGTTTTATATCAACTTAACTTAACGAGTTAAAATAATTAGTTAACTTGCCCAGCCTTGATATTTTCATACTTGAGTACCATACTGCAGTACCTATCGACTATTATTATTTATTTTCACTCCGATTCGTTAGACGTTTATCATTGGTATAATATAATATAACATAACAAACAGATAATTAATAATAAAATAATTATAATTCTTATAATTCAGAATAACAGCTATCATGTTACAGTCGTGGAACAGCCCGAGTACGGTCGTGAGCGGAGAGAGAGCAACGTCAGGTTTGGTGAGTCAGCTGACAAGTGTGTACAGCAAGGGCCAAAAAACATAAGCAACAAAAAAATAATTGAGTAGCTCTCTCTGTAATAGTGATATAGTGTTTGACAATTACAACGGGTATGGGGCATAGACCAGTAAACTAGTTCCACACGTTCAACTTTTTCGAAATAATAGATTTTATGAACGCTTAATTCCAGTGACGTATTTATGGGGGGCTAGAGGTTGCGGTCGTCCCGGGTGGCATCAGATTTTAGAGATTAGTTTATGCATATTGATTTGTAGGTTGATTGCTTATTATAAATTGAATTGGCTTGATGATGCTGGCCGCTGACCATTCTATCAAGGATACAACTAACTACAACAATCACCAAGTCTTTTGAAAAAAGAGGAACATGGCTTTGACTTCATGGGCACTGCCATCTTGATATTTATCAGAATCAGCTGACGGCTCATATCACATTTTTCAATAATTTATACAATTAAAATAATATGCTTATGGCAATTGTGGAAATATATAATTGACCAAGAAAAATTAACGTGATGATTGTGCAAAGTTGAGGATACAAATTAATACACGGTGGTTAATTAGTATATTAAATAACATTTATTATTAAACAACATGAGATTTTAAAATTATAACAGATAAGCGAATACAATATGGCTGATGCGGTCACGGGGGGTCGACGAACAAGAGCCGAGCGGCGTTCGTCGTGTGAGTAGTTGGTAACAACCACGTGAGGAGTCGGGCGCAGTTGTCTGAAAAATGATAAGGAAATTTATACCATGAATTAAACTGTCATATACCCACGATCCATCAGTGACGCCGAACTTGGAATTATTTACAGTGGCCACTCGCTTACTATTTAATGGTAATGTTGAATTACGAAGACATTTGAATAGGTAAGAATTTAGAATATTAAACTTATGATTATTTTTTTATATACTGCCCAATTCAAGTGTCACAAACCAATATATATATCTGTTAGAATAAAGAATGATGTTTTTTTGGACTTATTAATTTGTTTAATTCCGTTGAATATTCCATCCAAAGCATTGAGGTGTCTTGACCCTTTGTTTTTTTTGTCTTGAACAATTGATAAGGAAATTGCAAAAATTGTCTTTCATCATGTCGGCAGACAAAATGGAATCCGAAATGCATTTCATGAAAACTTATAGCACATTGAAATGGGACGAATTAATGTAAGTGTACATTTCTTAAGGCAGTTTTTAAATTTAATCATTACCTACCTAATATATATATAATTATTTTTACATTTAAGAAAATTAAATGATGATCGTAAATCGTTTAACCAGAAAATAACACTTGGGTTGGCCACCAGAGAGGAATTTATGAAACAAATAAAAGTCGAACTAAATATGCTGGATACGTGTCAACTTAAAATCGATGTAAGATCATGTCAGTTGATATTATTTCAATTGTTATTATATTTTTCTTTTATAGCAAGAAATGAAAGAAAACGACACAGGGTATATTAACACTGAAATACTTACCATTTTATCAAATCGTATCAATGATATGTATAATAATATGTTTCTACTGTTCCCTGTAGAACATATTTCAGTATCAAATTATATTGAGTTTTGCTCAAATAATGTAAGTGTACAAATTAATGGTTTTACATTTAACTACAATTTATTGTTGACAATACTTTCTATAGCTTTCTTTCTTTCATTCTATAGCTAATCATTGTATTGGAAAGGTTTTAAATATTTTAATTTTTAAATTATACTTAGTATATTTCTATTTTATTCCTGAACTATAATTAATTGTTTGATCATTAGAATTTGATTTAACCATTATATATTGGTTTTAGACATTGTTTATTACTGAATGTAGCAACATGTTGGATAAACTTATGTCGAGATATCATAGTGATCCTGAAGTGTACATAAAAGCAGCTACATATGCATTTTATGACAGAAATGATATTGAATCAGCTAAAAAATATTTTACGGAAGGATTAAAATATCACAACAATTGTAAAAATCTATACTTAGAAGAGTTCTGGGTAGAATTACAAAATTCAGAAAAGACTGCTGGTGCCTCACTTCTAATTTTCATTGGAAAATATAAAAATATCATTAAACGTTTTGAAGGCGATATCGAATTTCATTTTATTTTATTAGACAGAGCAATAAAATTAAGTGCAGTTAGAGAATTGCAATGCAATGTTATCAGGTATTGATAATTTTTATTAAAAAATATTGTACATTTTTATAACTTTTTTTTTATTTAGAGATATGGTCAGGAAGTATAGGTATAGTGAACTAATGTGGCAAAAATTAGCTAAAATTCATTTTAATGGTTTTATCTATGACCATGAGACTGAGAAATTACACTATGATAAAAATGATATTGGTGGTATTAAGTCAGTATCCAAAGATTCCAAATATTTTAGAAAAAATACGTTTTTACAATCCTTACATAATTGTTTTATAGAAACTGCATTAAAACCTATGAAGAAGGATTGAAAGAAAATTTACCACTAAAAAATAAACATAAGTTATGGAACTTTTATATTGATAATATTATAGAAATTCGGAAATCTTACCACATGAAGAAAGAAACAATAAGCAATTTTATGAATGAAACAATGGAGAGAGCCTTTCAAGAAGCTCATGATAACAACGCATTACTTAAAGCTGAACATTACATTTATTGGGTAAATTTTCATAAATGTATAATATGTATTTAATATAAATAATAATTTTTTGTTTAATTTTATTTAGGCTGAAAACACAAGTAAAGATGGCCAAAATATTCTGACAATAGCGGTGGAGGTGATTTCAGATCACCAAGGACTTTGGACTAATTTATTGTCCACCTTCCTGGAGAATGATAATTTTCAAATGGGCCTTGAAGCCTTTGAAGCCGGTGTTCAGGCTTTGTCAAAAAAATCGTTGCCTTTATGGGAAATTTTAATCTTATATATGGGAAACACTGATCCAAAATTGGTAAAATAAGTATTAATACTTTTAGTTCCTCAATGGAAAACCTTTATAAATGATTAATTAAAACTCTGGTATTTAAAGTTATCCCAGTGATACTTAATAGATGTTGCAGATAATGCTTGTAGATTTTGTTGATTATCATTAAAATAAGAAAAAAAACATTTAATACTTTTTACATACTAGCTTAACCTAGCCACATTCTAATTTCTAGCCCTAAAATACATTTTTTCCCTACCATATTTCTGTATTTTATTCATTAATTTGTACTATATTCATATTTGATACTATATTGACTGTGTTATCACATACATATATTTTATTAATGTCTTAAACATTTAAGATAAACTTTAAAATATTTAACATTTCTTATAAAATAATTTAGACCATCAATTAACATTTTATTTTCTGATTGCAGGCATTTTGTTTTATATCCTTTGCTGAATATATTTCTAATATAAAATAATTTAATTTTTACAATTAAATCTATCTAATAAACACATTTCAGTAAGAAGCACTTATCTCAATATTTTTTTAATTCTCAGATATTTTATTATACCAGCAGTTTATTATTATTTTTTCCTTGCCAGTAGCAGATATCTTCATTTAGCAGACTATATTCAATACTTACCTATCAGTGTTTGATAATTATAATATAGCGTTTTTACTATAAGAATTATTTTCTCCCTATAAATATTTTTTGGCTTCTCTATAAAATTGTTTATTCATTTTTAGCTTCAACAATTATATCATAAAGGTTCACATTTTCCATTCCCAGAAATAAATTGTGTAATCAGACCTGAATATTTAGAATGGAGCTTAATTCACAATGGAATAACTTCAACTCGTGAATTGTTCGTTGAACTTAGAGATATAAAACCGGAATGTAAACAGCTGTATACAACCATGATTTCATTTGAACTCATTCAGAATTCAGGAATGACCAAATTAAAAACTATTAGAAAATTGTATAGTGATGTATGTAATGCATTTGGCCAAACAGATATTGGTGAGTTTTAATTTTTCTAATAGTATTATTGAAACCGACTTTAAATTGATTATACAGGAGTATGGTCCGACTGCATCCGTTTTGAGTACATACACGGTTCTCGTAAATTAGTGGAAGCAATTTATAAGGCATCATTACTGTGTTTGGAACCAGATTTAACGAGTGGTATGACAGAAGAGTTTGAAAAACTTAAAAAGGAATTCAAGTATGTATAAATTACTTATTTGCTATAATACGTAGGTAAATTACATACAGCATTTTCTGATTTTTTTTTTTTTTGTGTTTTTAAGGGTGGATGATCTTTAAGATGGAGGAGTTATTATTATTATTGAGAATGACAAATAATTTTAGTTAAAAAAAAAAATGGTTTTTTAGTAGTAATTTTTGTACTTCCTTTTTTTAAGTCTATGATAATATACACTATACAGTATTAATTTGAAGTCTGTTTAGTATTAATAATTATTTATATTTATTTTTTAAGTGACATAAGCTACTATAGCATAAATATAGGCAGGCATAAAACAACAAGATATTCATTTAATTTTTAATATTACAATTATTTTTAAATGCAATCAGTGGCGTAGTTATAGAAGATAGATTCAGATCTTATTTTGAGTTATAATTATAATAAAACTAGCTGTAATGCCCAGCGTTGCCTGAGCCAAATATTTAGTTAAGATTAACCTCAAGTGATTTACATGCATCTAAGCCACCTAGGTAAGCAATACACTGCATTAGGTCGCGGACAATATGCATACGGTATAATATCAGGTAGGCAATCCACCTGCGTTCGTACCCCATGTGATGCGTAATTAAGTTAAATCAAAATTAGATAGGCAGAGTTTAAAAAAATTAGTAAACAACAGATAACCTATCTTGATGTTGATACTAATTTTTACTCCAAACCAAGAACCAATATTAGACATCTCAAAAATTAAATGTTAATAAAAATTAAATTATGTAAGCAATATGAATGTTTTTGAATGAGATAGGTGCACGAAAAACATTGCAACGGTAGCCCGTGCCAAACATTTGTTTTTTTTTTTAAATTTATTTCTTAAAAAATGTTTAATATGACTTATTTTTACAAATTATTATAGTAATACAATTTGTGACTAATAGCAACCCTATAAATAAACAGAGATTACACATAAATTCCTAAAGCATAACAGTTTTTCAAAAATTAAAATTAATAGATAGATGGCGCCACTGGCAAGACATAATATATTTAAGTTTTCCAATTTTCTGTGCAAATTTCTTAATTTTTCTTTTCGTAAGAACCTTCTCTTGGCAATTACGAACACAACAAAAAAAGAATTAGCGAAATTGGTCCAGTCGTTCACACGTGATGCCATGACAAAGGGAAATAGGGATTCATTTTTATATATAGAGACTATAGCTGATCCCGTGCACTTCGTGACACGAAGTGCCAGTTATATTAGCTGTTCTATTCTAGCTGTCCCTTCCAGCGTTGCCTGAGATATATGCCCATATATTATGTTAAGATTAACCTCAAGTGATTTACATACATCTAAACCACCTAGGTAAGCAATCCACTGCATCGGATCGTGGATAATATATGCAAGCAGTAGTACATTATCAGGTAGACAATCCACCTGCGGTGGATTGCGGACCCCATGAGATGCGTAAGTAACTGAAATCAAAATTAGGCACATTAAAAAAAAAAACAACAACCAAGTTAGTAGGTTGTAACCAATGCCAACCATTTATAAACAAATATTTCCATCGTAAATCTCAAAATAACTTAAACTTGCCATAACTCCTGAACCACTTATCGCACCTCATACAAACTTAGATAGTAGCCGATTCTCAGACCTACTGAATATGCATATAAAATTTCATATGCAAAACCAGTTTTTGACAAAATTTATATAATTTTTTGGTGTAGCTCAAAAACAAATAACCGATTAAATAGATACTTGACATTTTCATCTAATAATGGTTTAATGGTTTTAAAAAGCAATTTCTGTACATAATAAATATTATATTAATAATATTTAAAAAGTTTAAAAATGTAATACAAGGTAAAAGGTTTCTCATAAATTAGTCATATATATTATATGCCATTCAAAAAATATCGAAAATACAGTCACAATATTTTTTAATAAGCATTCAAACTTAAAATTTTCATGAAAATGTCAACATTGCGAAATAAGTGTTGTTCATACTGTTACAAAAATATCTAAAAAAATATATAAACACAGTTTTTTTTTTACATTTTAATTTAAAATTTGTTTACAAAAATACTTAAATTAAGAATATCGATTTTATTTATTTTGTTGTAATTAAAAAATATTATCCGTGGGTACTTAAAACTTTTTAAGTATATTATCATTATATTTTATTGTGAATAACACAATGCCATTTTTAAATTCAGCGTTTTCGGCAAAAATTAATTCAACAGTATACTGTATTAATAATAGTAAAATAATTAACACATTATTAGTTGTGTAACAACACATAATTTATACTTTAATAGCAATAATATAAAATATAATTAGTAATATAGGGTGACAGAGCTGAAAATCGTTTTTGGTATACAGTAGAAACCGTTTATATTGGGTGTAATGACCTTAGATTAAATGTCCCGGCAAAACTCCTATATTGTATATTGTACTAATTTGTATCGGTTATTATGACGTCTATACTCTATATAATGACTATACGGATGTTATGACGGTTATTTTTGGTTATATTGGAAAAATATTTTATCTATAATGACTGTACTTTATCGAAGGTACTATATTACAACCAATGGATCAAGGAGTAAAATGTATGAAAACTTATTTTCGAAAAAGTTTGGTGCTAAATATGATCAATAATATTGAAAACAAAATTTAAACGAATATCAGAGTATTAGATGGTACATTAATGATTTTTAAAGCTTGGGAAAAAGTATCAGAGATTACAATAAATTCGAAATTGTTTTTGTCACGCTAGTTTCAATAATGCAATACCACAACAGGCGGTCCAAGGAGAACAAGAAGTCAAGAAGAAGACATAATTTCCCCAAACATATATGAATATGTTAACTTTGGTAATGATGTGTTAACTTCAGAACCATTAAGTGATTAAGAACTTATTTCTTCATTGATTAACCAACCCGAAGAACCCGAGGAAGACGATAATAGTGAAGAAGCTGATACTCCCGATGAAGATTTATCTATTAATTCAGTGTTCAATGCAGCAAAAATGTTAGCAAATTATATAGCTCTGATTTCTGAATAACGTAAGTCCAAAGATAAATTTTGAAGAACTAGAAAAAAAAATAGAGCGTGATTTTTATACAAACAAAGTTCTATCTAAAATAACAGATTTTTTTTAAAATAATAATTGAACTAATTAATTTAAATATGTACATAATTAAATGTTTTTATCTTTACTTTTTTCTATATTATACATTGTATAAATAAATAATAATAATAATATGTATTGAAGTTACAATTTTTTTTTTCTTCATTTTGGTTATGACAACCGGTTATTATGACCTATTTCCTTTGGTCCCTTGAACGTCATTATAAAAGGTTTCTACTAAACACTAAAATAGTAAAGTACCTAAACGTCCTAAACTGTCTACTATTTTGATGAAGCCACAGATAATATAAGGTATGAAAATAATAATAATTTGCATATAGTCTGTGATAAAGTCTCTTTCAGTCATACCACAGAATAAATTTAATTAAATTAATTCTGTGATCACTGGTCAGTGGTCACACTTTCAAGTTAACCTTAAACTTTTTCATTATTTTATAATTGTATATGATTAAATAGAGGATTTATCATTGTGTAAATTCCGTTATGATTTAATACTTATGAATTAAAATTCTAATGAAAACAAGAAGGTTCTTTGATATCTCAATAATAATTTTTAAATTTAATAAGTAATACCTAATGGGCTTTTTAAAACATTATTATTTTTAATATATTTCACTTATAAACAATACAATTTAAAATATACTATAATACCAGTGTTATACATACAATTCGGGTATCTACTTGGTAACTTCGTATGCAACATTTTTGGTAAGTTTTTCTTGAAATTAAACAGTTAAAAATCAAAGAATATTTTTTAACATTGCCTAATGATTTTCAATATTTTTTTCTTTTAGTCAAATCTGTTAGTGTATACAATATTCAATTTGTATTTAAATATTGTATACTTAATATTGCTTATGGATTATTTTAATTATCTGATGTGTTGCTTGTTAATAAAATGTGACACATACACACTTACATAGCTAGAAATGACCCTTTGTTAAAGAATGATAATTTAATGTTTATTTATAATCGAACACGGTTATGGAATAAAACAGGTATAACAAAAACAAGTGTTTTATTATACATTGAAAAATAACATAATTTTACATTCAAGTGACATCATTACAATGCTATACAAACACCCAAGACGGGTTGGACACTGGTCTATAAGAATATATTACTTTAAGCATTCCTATTTCAAAGTATTTGGTCAAAATGTACATTAATTAATTGAAAAATAAAAATACTACATTTTCATAATGTATTTTAATCTTTGGAATAATAAATTAAGTAGGTAAGTATGAACATTTTAAATTTAAAACTTAATTATTCTTATAAATATTTAAATTTAAAATACTTTTATTATAGCTAGTTAAGTTAACTAATCAAAATAAACTTAACACATACAAAACATACAACTGCAAACAAATTATTTTGAAGTACACCTTGAATATATTAGACTGAAAGGTGATACAAATTTGTATTCAACATTTTATTGGAGGACAAGATAAAATTTCATAATAATAGACAATCTAATCAAATCAAATCAATATTGACTACATCTACTTTCGTCAAATTTTTAAATGATAACTTATTTTATATACTTAATATGTGTTTCTAAATATTGAACTATCTATTTTTATGATAACTTTTTCTTATAAATAGAGCTAGAAGTTTTTTTTTGACTCCATAATTTTTTATTATTTTTCACAATTTCATGTTATACTTAATATAACACTTGAGTCTTGAAAAATAACTAATAAGTAATAAAGTTAAAATTCAGGATATATATAATGTATATATTTTATTTCAAAAATTAGTTATCCATATTTTAAATGGTAATTATAACATAACACTTAAAAAATAAATAAATAATGCAGTTAAGACTAAAAATATAGATTTAAAAGTACCTAACAATTATAATTTCTTAAATGCTGAAAATCTCTAGCCATATTTACAAATTGTACTCTAGAATTATTTATATAATATGTAATAGGTATGTACTTTAATTTGTATGAACTTTATCTAGGATTTTGGATATGTTGAATTTTGATATTTTTTATTAGTTTTGGTCTTACCCAAATTTTGCTATATTTAGCATTACAGAAATTTGGCCTAATTTCATTAAGGATATCAATTATAAATGTGTTCATTATCTTTGAAAAGTTTATATTATATTGAAGACAATTTTTTGGTCATCTTCAAATATTATTTGGTCTATTCTATAGCTATATTGACCATAGCTGATAATAAAATATAAGCAGAATTATCAGGAGAGTTTGTTGGTCACTGAAAATACACGGGAGCGCATAGAAAATCCGAAAATATTGTGTCCGAACCGCATATCAGACGAAAAATATTTTAGCCGAAACATCGTTTGTTGGACATGTATTTTATCAGAACAATATTTTAGCCGACAAATATTTCAGTCGGCAGTATTTTAGCCGACAAATAATTTGGACGACAATATTATAGCCGACAATATTTTAGACAAATATTTTATCGGTCATGTATCACCTAGATCCCGGGTCTACTAGATCCTCAGGTTATCTATAATATCCCCGTGGGGTAAACTGTTCCCCTCTCATCTAAATCTCCTTGGGCCATCAATAGATTTAGATCTTATACATCTCCATTGTAATAATTACAGTTCTCTTAGTTAAACGATTTTATTTCCCCCCTAAAGATCTAATTGATCTCAAAATTAGTGATCTTATTGACCAACATTCTTTTATATACTTGATGATGAATGTGTAAATATACAACATTTTGTATCATTTTGATAAATTATAGATTTTGTAATATATAACATTTTTTTTCTGGAAATTACCTACGTCAATTTTTGACATGATTAATGATTCTTCAAATTATTGAAATTAAGAATTGTTATCTAGGTAGGTATCTATCTACTAATTACTATTATAAAAGAATTCGGCTAGGTTAGGTTAACCTAACCAGAAACCACGCTCTCAGAGTTTGAGATTGAATTATTTCAAATTTTCAACTATTTATCAAGTACACGAGTACCGGAGTACAGACACAAAAAAATAAAATAAAAATAACAAAAAGAAACCCGGAATAGTCGCTCTGCTGTACAGTAGGACTCGAGTATACCTCGGCGCATTGAGTAGGTCACTGTGATGGATGTGTTAAATTAAAATTAATATGGTTGAATACGAAAAAATACGATTCTGAACGAAGATGATCTGTCAGCTTAGATTTTTAGATTCTGAACGGAGTGAAGATGTATTATGTATTGATTTTACAATAATGATGTGTTAATTCATTATTTTATTTTACTGTAAGTTGTAACTCAAAAAATAATAACTCTAAATACATGAAATTTTCACCCAAAAATGTATAAAAGCATTGTATATACATGATTAAATTTTCCGAGTATTTTGACTTTTTTTGAGGTATTAAATCAAAAATTTCATTTTTTGACTTTTTTTTTAAATGTTGATGAAAAAAAATTGAATGGGACAAAATACTTGAAAATTTTTTAGAAGACTCACCATAAGTCATTCATACTGTCATTTAAAAATTAAACTTAAAAGAGTGGCACAATTTTTTTTAGAATTGTTTGAAGGGAAAATATTGAAAAAATTTGTCAAAATCATGAATATTTGATAACTATTCCGTAGTTAAAAATGTATAAAAAACTTTTATTTAAAGCTAAGAATTGAAAATTTAATACAAGGTTTTCCTTAAGTTAAGTTTAGAGTAATTATAAAATAAATTGAAGAGTAGGTACCTATCCAATTAAAAAAATGTTACGACTGTTACGAGTGTTTAAATATTTACTAAATTAAAAATTCACGCGTAATATAACGATTTAGATAGATAGAATGGAATTTTGATTTTTGTTACAATTATATGGTTAGGTTAAAACGATTAAAACGATTAACGTATGATATCTATATTTTTCTAGACTTTATAGTACCTACCTATTTAGTAATATTTACTAAGTGATGCGTGTTGCGTTTATCTAAAATGAATTAATGTTTCTACGTATTCAAGTAATAATATAAAATTCTATTAACTGATTACTGCACTTCCATATTAATCTTTAAACGACAAAAACTGTGTGTATTGCGTTAATACTTAATTTCTAGTACAATTCCCGAAAATGTAGTTGGGAAAAATTTGAAAGACCCTGTATTATAGCGTATAATGTAATATTGTAACATAACTAGATTAGAGCTGCATAGTTGAAACTCCAGTATCGGTTTATTGCATCGCTAGTCGCTACACTTTTACCTCAACTGTTGAGCTGCGAGCTGCTTAGTCATCGAGATTTTTCGTATTTCTATATATTATTACATACTATTTACATTAGTGAATAATTTTTTTTTTAGTTAAATTTAAAATTTGTTTCAATTTATTGTAATACGATATATCTCGTAAAACAAAATGAATCACGAAGGGTTCCAATATAAAATTAATAAGACTCGCAATGCCAAACGGTAAGTTACTATAACTCTCCATTATCTTAAGAATATTAAATTAGAATTTTAATTTTTAATGCCCCCCCTCCATCAACAGAAAATCAGTATTTTGTGCAATAAATTATTATTTAATATAAAAATTACAATTTTCAATACTTCAGAGTTAATATTACACAGTAATATTTTAATTTTTTAATTGAAACTAATTGACTTGAAATTATGTAAGAAAAACATTTTCAAAAAAGTTAATAGGTACTTTTCGAAATAATGGTGTACCCACTTAAATGGATCACCCTGTATATAGACATAGCTTAACTTGTTGGAAATGATATAGGTATATAATATATATAGGTTATATATCTTTTGGTCTTTAAGTATGAGTAAACCAATAGTATACTCGTATCAAAAGTTTAAATGCTTACTTATTTAAGTCCATTTTTTTTAAATTTTGTAGTTACTATACATGTGCAACTCCAAATGTGTATTGTAAAGGTACAGTGATGAAATTAGAAGATGGCACTATTGTGGAAAATAAACCCCATACACACGAAGCGTATTGTGATATGTATATACAAAAGCAGATGAAACAAAATTTCAGAAGTACTCTAGTAGAAAGATCAAGAACTGAAACTATGGCACTAAGATCAATTTATGACGAGGAATCGATTAGGTAACTTGATGCTTTAGCTCTACTATAATTGTTTTTATTAAATTGATCATGGTTTTAGATTTTTTTTAAATATTAATATATATTTTCAGCTTAAATTTTACTTAAATTAGTTAAAAATAATAATAATAAACTAAAACATCTATAATCTATATAATATATATATAAAGAATATATTACTTAAGCTTTTATATAAATAAAATCATACACAGTTATTATGATAAAATGTAAATTTTATAGAAATCCTCGTGCAGCCGTATGTTATAGTTGGCCAACAGCAGAGCCTTCAATGCGCCACGCTAGAAGAGATACGCATCCACCTTTACCTGCAACGTTGCGTGAGCTAGGTGAACATTTGGACATAAACGCAGACAGGTACATGTATAATTGTATAAAATATGATTGAAACTAATAAAACTTGTTTTTCCATTTAACATGTATTACCATGGTTGTTAATAGGTATCGATGTAATAATTCTCGTTTCTATCAAGAATGGATTGTTGATAATGATGGCAAGTACAGCATTATGTTTGCTTGTCGCGATCTCATCAGTGCTGTAGTTCATCAGGGTGCTACAGAACTACACGCTGATGCCACATTCAAAGTGGTCCCATCCATGCCTCATTGTCGTCAACTATTTATCATACATTTTTGATCCTGCAAAACCATGTAAGATTATTATTTTTAAGTCATTAAAAATTTAAAATAAATTATTAAACATGTATTTTTCTAGTCTATACCAGTATGCTATGTGCTTATGGAATCTAAATCAGAAAATGCATATAGGAAAGTGCTAGAAAGATTTCAGTCAAAATTTCCTGAAATTAGACCCATGGCAATAATTACAGATTTTGAAACCGCCCTTCGACAAGTTTTTATAGATACTTATCCCCAAGCACAGGTTTATTCTTGTTGGTTTCATTTCGTACAGGTTAGCAATTTTAAAATCTATTAAGAGGAAATATTAGGAATATTAGATGCCATTGTACAAGCAGTAGCATTTAATATAATTGTGTATTTTCATTTAAATATGTAATTTTATATTTAACTTGTAAAAATAAAATGTTTAGAGTTTACAGAAGAATATAAAAAAAAATGGGTTACTCACAGTATATAAAACAGAATAGGGAAGCCATGATGTGCCTTAAAATGTGTGCAGTATTACCTCTGTTGCCAGCTTATCTAATTGAGCAAGGCTTCCAAGAAATAAAAAACCATGCCCAAAATAATGCAATACTACTACCAAGATTTTTCACCTATTTCTCTAGGTAAGCTACCGATGTAGTGATTATACAATTATTATTCATCATATATTATATAAAACCATAAAGTATAAAATACTGTTTTTAACAATTGTACTCTGTGTTTAGTTTTTGGCTGATTAGAAAAGGCACAGAATGTATTTCTGTTCATGGTCAACCTCGCAGAACGAACAATAACATTGAAAGTTTTCATTCTACTTTAAAACAGAAGTTCCAAGTGATGCATCCAAATTTATGGAAAATGTTGGGTAAGTTACCTATTTCATTCTTGAACGTTCATACATCATAACCAACCAAAATATTTGAAAATAACATAAAAA
Source organism: Neotoxoptera formosana (assembly GCA_022818045.1). Lineage (NCBI taxonomy): Eukaryota > Metazoa > Arthropoda > Insecta > Hemiptera > Aphididae > Neotoxoptera > Neotoxoptera formosana. Next base: position 40,856,368 of record CM040633.1, on the reverse strand, counting down.
TATAAAATGCATGAAACCCGAAAATAAACGATTAGTTTTATTAATACAAATAAAATATTGCTCGTGTAATGATGTATGAAATATTAAGGTAACATAAATAATCATCATTGTTAAAAACACAAAATGTATTTCAATTAACTTTTTACTGAAATTAAAATTAAATATTTGTTTATAGAACACCTAAAGAATATGAATACCAAACAGCACATCGTTATACAGCAGTTAGCAGCAGGATTGAAAACAACAAGGAGTGTGAAAATGAAATACATTTTGAACTCCTTACGTATTAAAAACGCAGCAGCTTTACTGAGCACTGGCACTATAACTGTAAAGGACTTTTTGTTACAGTGCTTACACAGTACTGATAGGTACTTAACAATGGAGCTAAATTGGAATGATGAATTTGAAAGTATGAAATTCTTATAACAATGTAGTTAACAAGACTATTTACTAATGAGTTTTTATTTTTGATAATTATTATAATAACAGATTTTGAAGAAGAGGAAGAAGCTGCACCTATAGCTGTGCAAAATGAAATTGTTGTACACAATATAAATGTCTCAACAATAATGCAAGTGAGTTGAACTATTAACTAGTTACATAAGCCATGACTTAAATACCTATATACTTAAACATGTAAAATATAATTACAATAATAGATTTTGAAGAAAATGACCAGCAAGTGATCCCTGTATCAGTTCATGAAAATGCAGCTGTCAACAATGTAATAGGTATGTAACAGTCACGATACAAAAAACATTGAAAATTTAATTTTTTTTAAACTTTACTGATCTAAGCTGTTAACATAATATAATTATATAGAGAGTGAAAATTTTTAAATTGTGGTGGTTGAGGCAATACAACAAATACCAGGTACTAATATAATATAATACTTATAATATTTATAATCAAACCATACAATTTAATTCTGTTTACTTTTATCAGGTGAAGAATACGACCGTTGTTTTGTATGTCTCAGTGGTAGGAGTGAAGTTGATGAAAGTGCTGTCAACATTCTTTTGCCATGTGGCCATGGATGGTGCTGTGATACTTGTAGTCAACACCAAACCAACTGTGGAATATGCAAAACCCCAATAGAAGAGACCTTCAATATACATATAATGACAGGAAATGGTAATAATATAATTTTAAATTGAATATTCAATATTTTTGTTAAAATAATATTTACAATCCCATGCTTCGAGACACAATAATAAGCGAATAAGTCAATAAGATAATCATTTTATCTACAGGAGAGCCAAATTCACTTTTATCAGCAATCTGCACATATAAATAATAAATATGCAAAATAGAGAAACTAAATATTATATTAAATATATTGTGTATGATACTCTCTTTTGTATATTTAAGAGATGATTAATGTTACATACAATTATGATCAATCAATATACAATACATATACATAAAAAACCTATATAGTACATATTTACTACAAGGGTTGGCAATTTTTTCATAGGTCTGAAGGATTTGAAAAAAAAATGTTTAGGTCTAGGATAACAAGTTATTTTGGTTTTACACAGATAAATAATGAAAAAAAATCTGTATTTAGGAAAAATATGTATAGCAGTGTATTTATATCTTCTTTGCGGTCCAAATGCAAACCGCCTATTACCCACCCTGGATATAGTATAATACGAGTAATATGACCCATGAACTCATAAGCACAATAAAATATAAAATTGCAGAATCCCACCCAGTGATAAAACTTGTTTTCTCTATTTTTTTTTGTATTTAATGACTGATAAGCAAATAATTAGGTAATAAATATTTATTATTTTTAATTGGAGGTTTTAAAATTTAATGTTTAAGTATCAAATTACTTACTAATCAACATTCTTTGATTATAGGCCAATGGATAAATAATTTAAACAGTTTATTGGACCCAACAGGCAGCAACTGCCTTCATTGTTTGAGAGCCTTTAGGGATGTACCAAATGGCATACGGTATGTGTATCAAAGTTGTGGCCATGGTTGGAGATGTGAAAACTGTGCCATCCCTCATCCACACAACTGTGAAGTTTGTAATAGCACTGTTGAAGATATAAAACAAATATTTATATGTTAAATATTGTGAAAAAAAAATATATAACATACTTTATCACATACCTACTCTTATTGTTTGTACATCAACTGGGAATTTTAATATTTTAATAATATAGCAGGTCCAAATATCGTCGGTGAAGAAGTACCTAATACCTCGTAACTCGTAAGCACGATTTAAGATATACCTTAAATATAATATGTATTTCTTAAATCGTGCTCACTGCTCGTAAGTCATAAAAAGGTATTTTGTGATATTAACAATTGACATCAAAATGTACAGAAAAAAATATTATAGAATGTTTTAATCACGGCTGTAGAAAGAGTTAGATAGTGGAGTATAAGAGTTCTTATCTCTAATAATATGAAAACGTGAAGAGGCGCTCCCTGCGGATGTCAACTAGAAGTACAGAGTTGCAAAATATAATATAATATATTCACAGATATATATATACTATACTGTGAATATATTATACATTATACATATTTACATATATACACATGAATATAGTTACTGATGATAAACTATACCACTACCTAGTATACTATACATATAGGCACCTATATAGTTAATTTAATATTTATAGATAAAATAAAAATTCTATCCATTAATCCATTATACATAAATATCTATTATGATAATAGATATATAATATCTACATATTATGTATGCTTATGTAAACCTTTACTAAGATCTTAAATGTATATTTTTGTGTATATTCTTAATTACTAACATTTAAACATAAAATATAGGTACCTAATTATTGTGCTGTTCATGAACCTCACTCTATAGAAAAAACTCTTTTCGGTGTACCCAAAGACAATCAAATAAAAGAACTTTGGTAAAATGCTTTAGGTATTAAATTTTAAAAAAGTTTTAGAGTATGTGCATCACATTTTATAAATTCAGACATCATAAGTGGTTGGGAGTCAAGCGAAGGACATAATAAGTAGGTGGTACACAGTAGGTTTATATAATGATACAAATTTTATAATTAAAAGAATATTTTATACTTAGTGATGTATAAAATAAAATAAAAGTAAAAATTTACCAGTTTGTTACAATTGTTTAATATTATATAATTCCTAGAATTGTCTGAAGACATTTAAATTTAAAAAATGAGCAGTTTCAATAGGTACATTTAAATAAACATGTATCTCTATTAGGTTTTAATGTCAAGGTACCTAATGTTTGTAATTTACATACCAAAATATCAGATTTTTGTATATATAGTAGACATTTTTATGTAGTTTGAAAATCTGAATGATACAGCAATACCAGATTTTATAGATGTTTCAAAACAGTTGAATGAAGAAGAGTTCTTAACTTCTAAAAGACGAAAGATTCTAATTTCTAAACATATAATGATTTTATTAGTAAAAGTAATTAATATACACATACTATCTACAGCCGTGTTTACATGGTATTACTATAGAGAGTCTAGATAATATATAATGATAATAATATATATATATGTATATTATATAGCCATATAGGCTCTCTAGGTATTACTATTTATCTACTTCTTCGCCGACAATATGTAATAATATGTTAGGACCAGTATATATACTTGTCTATGGTTATATAGGACTTATGAATCAGTGGCGGCGCGAGGTAAAATTTATATGTGGGCGAAGTAGACTTAAAGAGGCCCTTTTTTTAAAATTTTTTTAATAAACATTTAAGTAACAATAGTTATTTAATAAATATTAAGATTTACAATTTTTTAAAACAATATACTAGTACTCATAGCTTGGTTCACTTGCATCATTTCAGCTTTTCTCTTTCTTTTGGAAGCACCAGATTCCCATTTCCGACCAGTATCTCTGTCTCTACTAGATCCAGACATGATACCTACATATGGATAGTTAATTATATTTTAATAATAAATTATTGTGTAATATTTATAAAATTATGTATGAGAAGTGTTAAATACAAATAATATTCGATTACAAATTACAATTATTTACTAGTTCTTAAAGTTTTAACTAACATTTCCAATACAACATACTAAAAAATATTATTTCCATACTTCCCTATTATAAACAATTATTATTATATATCTATTCTGTCACAATAAATCGTTTTCCATGCTGATTATGTTATTTTCATATTATAATAAAATCATTTTATAACTAATATCATAAAAAAAAAAACAATGGAAAATGTAAACACAATTAATAAAGTTTTATACTTACAACTTAGGTACGTGTAGTATGATTTAGTAGTAATTAAAAAACAAAGCAACATAAATAAAATATATACCTATTTCAATATAACTACATATCTAATAGACTATAATAGAGATCTCTCGTGAATATTGGTAGGTATTTACAAGTTGCAATTCCCCAACAATCAAATTAATTGAATCTGATATCTGTGCAATACTGCAATCCCCTATTTTAGGTGTAGGTACCTATTAGTAATTACTTAATAATAGAATAGAGTAATAGACAAAATAGAGGCCACCAAAAAATGTCGAATGACTTGCCGAAAAAAAAAACTTACGGCTAAATATTTTGATATATACTTTACGGGGTCCTAACTCCCTATTTATCCGAGAACGGGGCTCCGGGGCCCGGGTCAGGCCCACACTGAACATAATACATTTTACATGTTCAGGTTAGTATTAATTTATATATTTTATTATTTATATAATATTATGTATTTTTTTTAAATCGATTAGGCTGTAATATTATGTTAGTCGTCAAAGTTATTTTTGTCCAAAATATTTGTCGGCTAAAATACGGTTCGACCATAATATTTGTCGAATGAAATATTGTCGGTTAAATTATTTTCGGATCAAGTACTGTCGTCCAAGATATTATTCGGCTGAAATAATTTCTGGTAAAATATTTTCGGGCAAAATATTATTCGGTCTAAATATCTGTCGGCTAAAAAACTGTCGGCTAGAATACTTTCGGCTAGAATACTGTCAGCAAAATTATTTTCGGCATTTCTATAGCCCTCCAAAATACACTTCCTATTATCTATGATTATGACATGATATAAACAGTTAATATAGATACTAGGTATAGGTTATTGTGTAAAATAATTAACACCACAAAAAACTTACACATTTTCGTGTTTTTGATGGATTTTGTAAGAATTTGAACTTAAAACGCTTATAAAAAAAAAGTGTTATGGTATGCTCACACATCAATATAACAAATTAATTAAAGATCAATAAATAACGGCCAGACTGCCTCTCGTAGAATTCAAACACCCCCATTAACATCTTCATCACCGACAATAGAGACGATCCGTACTATTCGATAACGGATTAAGTAATAAGCATGTACTTGCAACGATACAATGTTGCACATGTGGCTTTCTTATATTCCGCAGAGAAAAAGGACGGTCATAAAAAGTCTGTGCCGCCGAGGAGAAATCTGTCTCTCGGAGGCACGATATCCTTTGATAAAGCCTCTCCCTGGTCAGCACATCCGTATCGTCCCTTAGTCAGTGCATGCGCAGCAACAACCTCTCTATACTGAATCTACGAGCGACAACTGGACCACTTCTTGACAAGCTGTAACTAGTGTGTTTTTAATATTTTGATTCAAGTATTTTGAGTTGTAACTATTTGTGTTACCTTATCCTACTATACAGTTTAGTTCATAGACAGCTGAGAACCAAGTAAGAGTGTAAGACACATTAAAATATAATATATTTAATACAATTACATATAGATTACATACAATTATATTGTACGGTGTATTTGATCAAATTCTCGAATACATGACCTCGAGAGCCCTCCGAACATCTGGAGGAAGGTATACCTTTTATAATAGCGTAATTTTAATGTTCACGTCTCATATCATTCTCCCAGCACTTATAAGTGTAGAGAGTGATCCCCTTCTCCCCTTTTACCTTAACTCATTTAAATTAGGTTATCCCCCATTAGTTTTATTTTTATTTTTGCGTTATTACAAAAGTGTGCATTTTTATCTTAAATATTTTTGAAACTGAATTTAGAACAACTTACAAAAAACCTTATTTTAAATGTTTAATCCTTAGTTATAAAAACTGAACATTTTATAAATGTTTAACTACAAAACAATTTCAAAATGTTGGATGATGAATTTCGGTCAAAATTTGAAGTTTAAATGGTCTAAAAATAATTGAGACATTTTTACCTTTGACCCCCCCCCCCTCCCCCAAGTACCAATTAGATTCACTTTCCAATCAGAAAAAAATACTGATGAAGAAAATTGGAACACTTTTACTGCCCTTAAACGCGGTGACAGACACAAAAAAATACACATAATTCGCTCCGCTCAGAATCTAAAATTAGTAATAATGTGTCAGTACAATTCTGTGAAATTAAAAATCCATAAGTAAAAATGTGTATAATTAAAAAATGAGTATTTAAGAAACTGATATAAATGTATAAGACGATTTCCATATAGTCTAACCGGGTAATTTTTGTTGTAATTCATACATTTTGGGTGTATAACATTATCCCAGGCCACAATTTACGTATGTATTTAAAAGTACACGGGCCGCTTTTTATATAGTATATGACTGGCTAGAGCTAGGAATTATATGCAATAAAAAATAGTAAAATATGCATTTGATATTTTGATTTATTAAAAAAATATGCAGAAATATGCAACAAAAAAAAGTGAAAAACGTGACACAAAATACAAAAACTAAATTTTTAGATTCTAAAATATAAAAATATTATTATGAACTATAATTAATGTTATTCCAAAGTATTACATAAAACAATGATGTGGTGTTGAACATTTTCAAAAATAAAATACTTTCTATTAGGTCTTAGTATGTTTTTGTATTTGCTACGTTCAACATCACATTACAAAATTATTGCGTTTTAAATTTTTCGATTTTTCCATTAGTTTGATTGTAATGAAAATTTTCATTTGAATTACCATTGACCCATAAATTATTTGTTTAATAAATTTTTAGATTTTTTAGTTACACTATAAACTACTTACGAAAAACATTATTTTAAATTTTCAATCCTTAGCTATAAAAACTGAACATTTTATACATTCCTAAAAGCAAAACAATTTGCAAATGTTCAATGATGAATTTCATTCAAAATTATATGTTTAAATGCTTATAAAAAAAAATTGAAGCTATGTATTATTATAAATTTTTATCTTTTATTTAAACAACTTATGAAGAATCTTATATTTAATTTTCAAGAAATTTAACCCTATGACATTTTTTTGTACCGATATTTAAAGAAAAAAAATTTTAAAAAACCAAAAATTTCTTAGGCCAATTAGCTCAACATTTTTTTTGTGTATAGAAAATGATAATCTAAATTTTTACTGCATTTTTCAAATGTCTGGTTATTCTTTTTTGAATTACAATAAAATAAGAAAATTGTTCCCGGAAAAAACAGGAGAAAATCCAATGCCTAACTTCTAATGCTCGTAAAAAATTAGTTTGACTTCATGGATTTTGATGGATTTTGTAAGAATTTGAACTTAAACAATTATAAAAAAAATTCTGACTAAAACAAACTTTATAAAAAAATAATTGCTAATTATACTGCATATTTGAATTTTTTTTAGTGCATTATTATGTCATTGTTTTTTAGCGCATACGTTCAGAAAATTAATTATTCATACTTTAAATGGTAATTATAACTTTAAAAAAAATCCCCAGTAAAAAAATTAATCAAATTAGTATGCTAAAAATTTAGTAGTTATAATTTAGTAACTAAATAATCTTAGTATCTTACATTGTTCAGTCTTAAAAATGTTTACAACAAAATAATTAATTGTAATAAACTCGTGAGTCGTGGTGCTTAACCTAACATGATACGCGTCTGAAAGTAAATTATTTTTTTGGAAACTTATTAATGTGTGAATAGACCATTAATTTTTTCCCTTTATTTTTTTTAACAATGTATTTATGGTAATAAATTGTAACAGTATTAGTAATATTTTTATATTCTTATATTTGTAAAAATATGTTTATGTTATGTATCCATAGATAATTAAGAATACATCAGTGAAATATCAAACAATTTGAACTTCAAATGTGTGTAATATTATTATGTACTATATCTAGGCTACGTACATACTAGGCAATAAACTATATTAAAAAACATAAATTTGTAAAAAGACCTAATATTTAATAGCATATGAAGTCAAAGTTAAAATAATAAAAATAATAGGTGGAGTTGTAGTTCAAATAAATTCAATTATTTAGTTTTCAGAGATTGTAATATTAATAAATGTATTGTTTATAATAAATACAATTATGTATGTAATAGTTGATATAACTATGATAGTAAAAATTGTATTATGATCATGGAAAAAATGAATTGTTCTATTAATAGTGAATTTCTATTTTAAAATCTTAGTTTTAATCAAGTTATAATATCTAAAAAAGATTGTTTTTTATAAATGAATTTTAAGTTCATTGCATATAATGTCTGCTATATTAAAAATTAATAACTAAAGGTAATTTTGAATATGAATGTTCTAGATGGGGTAAATTATGAATTCATATATAAAAACACAACAAGCCATAATTCATAAGGATCAAAGATCCTTATTTAAGAATAAATCTTGTAAAGAAATTTGTTGAGAAAACAATATTTTAATAACATCTAATATTATTCTAGATTATATTTTATTATGTTGTTATTTGCCAAGGAATTGTTACAAATACAAATTATTGTATGTGCAAGTTATGCAGTTGAAAAACAAAGAACAATTTTTAATAGGTTTTTTACTACCATTGAGTTCCCAGATAATGCTAATTTGCCACTAATATGAACTGCTAGGAAAGAAACGGCTACCCATAACAATAAACAAAAAAACAGCATGTTAACAGGTTAAGCGTTAAACAACCTAACTTAAACAGGTTAAGCGCCAATACAATTATACAATTATGAATTTTGCACCATGAAGAGTTTATTGGCTTTACGACATGACTTGTAAATAGGGCCAAATAGGGTTTTCAATCTCTGCATGAAGTAGATACTAGCTTATGCTGCCATGTAAGGTCTCCAAAACCTTCATTTTACATGTTATCTTATGAAAATCAATTAGAGCATGGCCTGTAGGACAACTTCAAAAAATGGTAGGGAAATTGAAATACTCAAGCCTTTTGTTTTTATGGCCAAATGATGACCAATTTTTTTCTTCCTTCTCCTTGAAATGTTCAAACATTACTGAATTGGAGAAACATTATAATTGTACCATATTTAATAGGTACTGATTAAATGTGATTTGTAGGGTGTCCATATAACCATACCTCTATAGTCGGGCTATAGTCTTGTCTGTTCTACTTGATAGCATATAGGTACTTAGACGAACCCGATACTAAACGGTTACTAGCCTGATGAACATGACTACACCAGTTCTAGTTCCTTAGACTACTGCAGGGGCGCCGAAATATAAAAATATATGTAGGGCAAATCATATTTGACCACACACCCACCCACCCACCCACCTTACCGAAATACTTATTTAGGTTAATTATTATTTTATTATTAATAATTACTACACTCTAGTACTCTACATACCTAATATATTTAAATATATTTCTTAGAGTTGCCGTCTACGCGTCTACCGGCTGCTATCCACACACCCACGACCCATCCACCCACTTCAATATGTAGGGCAATCGCCCTACATCAATATGGGTTTCGGCGCCCCTGGACTACCGAGTTATTTATAATTGAAATTGTATGACATACTTTACATGTTAAGCGCCGATGTCAACCCGTCGTTGACATGCACTACACCGTTTTGTATTTGTTCTTTTTTATAAGGTTATAGCAGTAAACATTTAATATTAGTATCGGCCGTTAATCAACGTATCAACTATTTATTTATTGTATTGTTCTGTGCTATTATGTTAACGCTACCAATTCTACAAATGGAGACTGCTGCCAGTAGTCAAATCATGACAGCCACCGGCACACACTCATAAAACCAACATCAGCATTTAACGTGTTAAACCGATACAAGGATTATATAAACTGCACTAAATACACTAACGAGAATTACAATTTACCTGGCTTTTGAAGTGACATTTTACACTGACCACAAATGATTCATAACTTCCTAGAACGATTTGAAAAACATCCATTTAACTAGTAAAATATAAAAATGTAAAATAAAAAACGGACATACAAACAACTAACAAATTCAATCCTATAGAATTTTATAGACAACACCGTGTCTGTGACCTGTGTAGTAGGTACTGTGAACCATAAAACGTAAGTCGTGAATACATTTTTACATTGTTTAGGTCAGATAATAGAGTAATATATATATTATATAATAATAAGAGAAATAATAATATATTACTCTATGGGTCAGATCGTCGATCGATATTAATATGATAATATTATCATGATTATATGTGGCAAACGTAAGAAACCAGACCTAGTCGTCTCGTATCATTCGAGACTTACCTAAGTTATATAATTAAATGGTGGCCGTGCAGCGGCGACTGGCGACGGTTCAGATGTCGGCGCGTGCGCACCGACCGCGACGCCAGTCAGCTGGCAGATAATATTATAATATTATTATCTAATATTATTATTACCGTGGACTCCGGACACGATGTAGATAAAACGGTGTAGTCACTCAAGCTTAAAAGTGAGTCCAAATCTGACGGCACTTTAGTTAGCGCGCCTTCCGCCAGGTAGCGCTAAAAAGGCCGATCGACTACCGGCTGCTATAGAGAAGGCCGTATTGTAATGCTGTTTTGAGTATTATTTCGCGTTTAAATTTTAAAATTTTAGACCAGTATACAATATTTATTCAAATTTATAATAAATATAATTAAATACCTATGCACTTTATAATATTATAATTTATAATACTATTTAATACTATTGAGTATTGACTATTGACGTAAAAATAAAAACTAAAGTGAAGAATGGAAGGATTCTCTATTCCTCTCACAGTCTCACGAGTCACGACTACTTTGACTGGAAAAACAATTTGCATTGGTAAATAAATATATTACTTTGTTACCTTGTTACCTAATTACTAATTAGTTACCTGTTTCTTTGTTATTCCCTCCCCCCAAAAATAGCTTAATAATAAATCTAACAATGTTAATATATTTTTACTGATGATTAAAGTAAAAAATAACCTAGGTATATAATAGATACCTTGTAGATTATAGGGTTAGATACATAATATGTAACAACTAGTATTTTCTCTGTTTAATCTCCAATTTAAAAAATATAATACTTGTTGAATGGATACAAAATACCTAACCTAATTTTGCTAATTTATTAAGCTGTTTTCGCTTTTTTTTTTTTCAGCAACTTCTTTTTCTGCTTCAGCGCTAATAAAATGCATCCTACAAATCAAATAAAATGTTACTACAGCTATTGTCAATTCTTTTTTATGGAAAAAAAAAATAAAAATATATGTACAAATATTATGTAATGTTTTTTTTTTTTTTTTAAAGAGCTTATGTTTGTTGATTATTAATAAATAAATAATTTAGACTACATATTCAAATGTTTGTAATGATAGCCACTCTTCATAGCTGAATAATACAAGAAGAGTATTATCATCATGTTCCTCTACATAATATATATTATAATATTATATAAAACACAGTCACACAGATGCTTATATTATAATAAACATCTGTGGTCATATATTATTATGTCCTTCATACATAAATGTCTCCCATCTGTACTCGGACGATACCCATCGACCATCGCCTCGATCCACACAACATCACTCTCCCTGCGTACACCCTCGGGGACAGACATACGTGGTGAGCCATACAATATATGTTGTTTGTAATATTTGTATATCTCTAATATTAAGTGTGTTTTATTAAATAGTTCTAATATAATAGTTGTGTTGTCAATTGATATCAAATTATAAGTAAATTAATATTAAACCTATTTCTCCTTCTTTCATCCATCAAGTACCTGGTAAGCATTCAGTCAAAGTAGGGTAAGTTGGTTTAATACATAATCAAGTGCTTATATGTATGCATGTGTATATACATTTGTGTGTGTATACCTGTACGTATATAAGAAGGTAGTAATCTAGAGTGCATGCACAATATGTACATATAGTAAATCACATGTAAATGAAAAGAGATAAATATATACATATTGTGTGCGCAGCCTATTCTTGCATTACTACATGTTGTACTTGTTAATCTTATTAAAAATATAAAGACTCTAAGAGATAACTTAGAGTGTAAGAATCTTGGAGAAAATTTTGATTTAAATCACATTATGCAAACATTAAATTTGTATTAAAAAATCAAACTTAATTATTATTGGTGTGTAGGATAATTAATTGTATATTTAATTATTATAGCATTAAGTTATATACCTTCTTATATTATGTAATGTATAGTTTTCTTTTGTCTTAAAATTTTTTTTATATAAAGATCAGTAGAATAATAAAAAAAAATTGTGGACGCCGGCTTCTTGGTGGTCAATGTGTTAAGTTGGGTTACAGGTATGTTAAAGTACATAGTTTAATACACAAAATATTATTATAATTTAAAACAAATAAATAACTATAAGATAAGTGTTACTTTTGGTGGATGGAACATAGGTGGTACATTCTTCCCTTCTAATTTTAATATTTTGGTATTGCTTAAGTATCCAGATTTGCATGCCGGAACAAAACATTTGTTAGGCATATTAATTGACTCAATGTGGAAAATGTTTAAAAATAATAAAAAGCTTTAGTCAGGTCAAGATAATACTACAATAGGTATGGTGGACAGTGAGGTACTAAAGAATAATAATAAAATAAATAAACAATGTTCATCAATATGTTAATAATATGTATATTATTCAAAACAAGTATACAGAAATAGACTATATTGTTTGTAAAATATTTTTGAAATCGGCCTTCTTACCTCTTCCTGATGGACAATTCTGTAACTAAACTGCCGTAAAAATGGTACACACTTATTAATCAATGGTACAATTGATAGTGACTACACCGTTTTATCTACATCGTGACTCCGGACAAGATCTATAAAAATCCCTATAGATCTTGGGCTCCGGCCACCTGCCACACGCGCAGCTGATTCCGACCGAGGCCGCCCAAAATACGGCCTTGGTCGATGATATCAATTTATACAAGTATTGTGGGCCATTGCCATAAGGATGATAATATAATTGTCGTGTTGCGACTTGCGAAGTTGCGACAGGTCGCTGCCACGATTTACTCGTCCCCGGCACACATCCTGCCAATAGCACCACCAGACATTGGTCGGTCACTCGTCCGCAATCCGCAACGAGTCACGACATTACGACAGATCGGAATTCGGCCGGCCTGATTCTCTGTCGTTCATCACTTCCCCCGGACTCGCTTCTCGCGCCCCCTCAGTGAAACCACGTGACCGACGGTCGCCGACATTACAAACAATTTTTCTGCCCGTCCGTATAGTGTGCTAATCATAAAACCGTAACCGCCGCACGTATCACTGTGAGCACTTCTGTTCGTAATTGCCCGCGGCTGCGGTGTGCCACTCCATACAATCACATATTTTCCGCAATTCTGCGATTGATTGATAATTATCAATGAATATATTAAATAAACTCTTGTACAATATATTATTTATTTCGTTTTACGTTATCTCTTATTGCATCAGCTCATGGCTAGCCCGTCTTCGCTGAGAATCGTTTTTCGTATAATGATTTTATATCATTGAATTCAAATTTAACAAATTCACAACATTGACCCCACTTGACACCCTACTGTACATTAAAGCAGTACCCACATACCGACCTTTTTTACTTTTGACCCCTTAAAGTTATCCACTAGATTCACTTTCCCATCGGAAAATATGCTGATGAAGAAAATTGGATCACTTTTAATGCCCTAAAACAGGGATGGCCAACCCAAATGATCTTGCGGGCCACTTTGTAAATACATTACAATCCTGCGGGCCACATAGGGTTGCCAAAAAAAAAAAAAGGTCATCAGCCAAAATATTAATATAATCACATATTTTTACGTTTTATTTATAATAATATATTATAAATAATTTTTTTTTGTAAATATTTGATAAATGTCGCGGGCCGCAAAACTTTCCAAGGCGGGCTGCGGGTTTGCCATCCCTGCCCTAAAACATGATGACAGACATAAAAAAGACACACAAAATAGTAAAATCAATACATTCTTCGCTTCGCTAAGAATCTATAAAAAATCAATAAAAATAACGTTTTTTATTAATTGTTGTACATGTCATAACTCATAGGCATGCCTTTTATATTATTATGGAACTCCAATAGTTTACTATTTTTCAACTTATCCGATAGTAGTATAGTACTGCGTGATATACCGAAATTTGTTTCACCGTTGAACATTAAAAACATGTTTTACCAGATATTAGTGTCAGATTTAATAGTAAATGTAAATGTATTTTATGTAGGCAGTTAATAAATGCAATTGCAAGTATGTACAATTACAAATTGCCTGAAGATGGGTTAAGATAATAACTTATTATGTTTTTCACATGTAAATATAACATAAATATAATTGTAAATATTATTAAAATGTACTAATATTTACAGTTATGTGTGAATACTGTGAACTGAGAAAACAAATGTATGTTATAATAGATAATTATATCAATTTTATTTTATTTATTTTTTTAATTCATGTTAAGTAACATGCTAATTTAATATTTAATGTATTTTAAACATTTATGGTGAGTAAACATAAGTGTACATAACTTATTTTTAGTTGTATCTATGTAAATAATACAAAGCTATGCAAATTAACTATTTTTTTTAAACTCGTTTAGTTAAGTTGATACACAAATATGTAAGTTAAGGTAAAAGTTAAAAGTTAACGTTTTTAAAAAACTTCTAAAAGTTACAAGTTAATTAGAAAATAAAAGTAACTTGACTTAGTTAAAACTTAAAAATCAATTACTCTTTTATACCTAAAATTAATAATTATAACTTTTTTTTAATAACATAGTAATTTAATAAAAATCATAAAGTTTTTAAATACATTTATGTATTAAAATAAATTGCTTTAAGTACTTATATACTTTAAAATACTTGAATCAATAATGAAATCCAACAAAATAAATAACTTCTGGTCCACAACTAAACTAAATTATAATAATCAAATTTATTATTAGAATAAAATCTAAATCATTTCCTGCACATAAAGGTCATAGAGTATAAAATATTTTTAAATTCAACTGTAATTCTACGAATGAACACAAAAATAAAACAAAGATTACATTCTCATAACATTAGATTATATATTAATTAATTAAATCTAAATACTTTGTAACTACCTTACGTTCAATGTACATTATATATTATCCATTTAATAAAACTGTTTGTTTCATGAATTAGAAAAACCAATTCAAAACCATAATGTAAAGTAGATTTCTGGTTTGTAAAACCATTTTAACTTTTTAATTCTGTAACCTGTACATTTAGTTTAATTTAAATTAGAACTTTTTTTTAGCACAAAGCTATGGTATAATATTTGAATTAAACTATGGACAGATAAATTGTTCACTACAACATTTTTGTCAGAATAACAATGTGTTTAAATGTCAAATTTTAAAATGTATATTTTTATTTATATTGCCTGTTATATTTTACGAATTTGTGGACTGGTTAAAAAATAATAACAGCTGAAATTAAGAAGACAATTATTAACTACCAGGAACAATATAAGTTAATTACAATTTAATACAACTAAATCGATGTTTTGTAAGCTTTTCCAATTTCCATATAAATAAATAAATTGTTTATTTCTATTAATATTTTAAAAATACAGTACATAATACAAATCACTTTTTTGCAAGTCTTCTATTAAAATTATTTTTTATACACATTTATTTAGTATATTAATATGAAATATAATAAAATCATTCATACAGATATTTTACAATAGTTTATAATTGTACAAATTCAACAAGTTTTTAGTTTATAGTAAAAAAATATAAGCTCGCCATTAAATTAACAAGAGTAAAAGATTTATTAACTTTTTAAAAATATTATTTTACATAACTTAATCTATTGATTACAATGATACAAGATTTATATAACATACTTATTATAAATTTTTTTTTTTTTCTTTATCTTTGTTTTTTGTAAAGCAAAAGGTGCACATCTGTTGTGTACATCCACCGCTCTCAGAGCAAAATGGTAAATAAATCCTAAATCAAATACTTCTACTACACAAGCCATAGGTAACAAATCTGCTTCCATATTACCCTTCTTTTTCCACATTGAAACGTCTGGATATGCATCTGTCTCTTTACATACAAACAGTTGATACATCTTGATATCTGCTGTCTGCCAAGTCAAATTCAAGTCCCAAGTTAATGTCACTTTATTTCCTGAAGTTTTGATTATCATATTAGGCATTGGTGGCACGTTTTTCCATGACGGTAGAGTTTTATGTGGTGGTATTATGGGATATGGTGGTGGATACTTTGAACTTAAAAACTTAGCAACTTCCAATTTCTTTACCGACAAATTTGTTGAATTTGATTCTTTGTTATTAATAACCTCACAGTCATTTAAACGGATTTTTTTGTTTACAGTTTCATTATTTCTAGCATCAGGTTTGGTGGCCCTAAACAATGGTTAAAGTAAATTACTATTTTGTAAATATTTTATATTTTGATTTACAGTTTTTAAATAATTTGTTAATGTATGATAAATCTAATTAACAAGTGCAGATGTTACATTTAAATACATAATTACATACTATATAAAATATACCTAAATAAATATTAGATATAAATTTGTTCAATATTTTTATAAAAATAAAATTAACTACAATTTTAAAAAGAATAGAAGTAAGTGACCAATTAATGCTCATACAGCAGTGTACCTCATCATTAATTTAGTCACTGTAATGTATGTGTTAACATTTGAATTAAATTATAAATCATTGTATACAAAAACGATTCTACCTTTACCTAACTTACAAGGAACATGTGTTAAGTTTTTCAGCTTTTTAAGACAGCCAAAAATGTTAAAACACATTTATAGAAAAAAATTTCAAATGTCTATAAATAGCTCAAGAGTCAACAATTGATGTATAGTAAATGCTAATTTTAACATTCAGTTCAAAATGCATGTATCTAAGGTTGTTTATTTTTGACTTACACCAAAAAAACAAAATACATTTTGTTATAACTACCGGTTTTCCATAAAAAAAATTCTTTTCAGTTACTATAAAATGTACTAAGAATTTTTACTTTCATCCACCAAGCTAGATCCATATTTCTACCATTAGGGCAGAACCATACATCTAAAACTGAAAATAAAGCATTTGAACTGTACTAAAATCTGATGACTGACAGAAAAAAACACACATCAATGTCATTACATTTATAATTCTTAATCTAAATTCGTCAAAAATCAAGTTCTATTTATTTATTTATTTGATTTCATTTCATATACATAATATGAATACTGGGCCCTACTGAGATGACTCGTGTGGTGGCCAAGGTCTTTAAATATTTTTTTATATGTATCTTACATGTTTGATTTGTTGCTCACTGACATTTTAATATTTTGATAAACCGAAGCAGCTAAACACCTCGGTGATTGTGCAAACTTATTGATTTTGAAATCTCTCTTCAAGTGTTTTATAACACTATGTAAAACTTTGGCTTCGGTCTCAAACTTTTAAATTTTAATTTCTAACACTCAACATTTGTCATCAATAATATTTTTCTTGACAGTCTCGTTGTTCAAGATAAAGTTTATGATTTCTCGTATTGGTTTTCATTGATAATTTTGAATTGTGTTGTTTTTATATGCTTGCAATTTTTGCTACAAATTGAAAATATAATACTAAATTAGTCAATTAGAATAAAAATGTAGAGAATAAATAGGTAATAAAATGCTGCATAATAATTAATAATACCTAGATAATATTTACGGAAAAAATGCATCTATTTTATATTTCTGACTTCTGTAATAAAATGTAACCAAACCATAGACCAGTAAGCAGATTATATAATAGAAGAACAAATAATTGTAAAATTTTTGTAATATTTTTTCTTGTGTAAGAAATCTAGGGATTTAGTTTTCAGAAATATTCTATTAATTAAATTACTCCACTGTTGTGGAAACCATGTTTCAAAAAAAATACAAAATAGGTCATAGATATAAGCATTGTATATTTCATCAGTGATATATATCTGATAATTATAGGTATATGCTAGGTACATACTAATATACTTATAAACTGTACAGTTTCATCAACCATTAAATCGTAAAAACCTTATAGTTAGCGTATAGATGGTACTTGGATCACATATTAGTTATTACAGAGCAAATATCCATCTAGACAATTATAATATAATATTAATTATTTACCCTAAACTTCAAAGGTTGTCTGGGAACATGGCGATGATGATAAACACTGACCGATAGAGATGTAGTGTAGAATAGGGATGGCCAAAAAACATCGATGTTGTTGGTTGATATATCGATGTTTATGTTCGATGTTTTTTTTATGAATTATTATTAAAAATGTATTTTTTTTGTATTATTTTATTATGCACTATGCAGTATACAGTATACACTTTACAAAATTCGGTATACAGTGTACACTATACAGTATACAGATATAAATTATAATTAAGCGTTATAATTATACTTAACCTATTAAACTGCTTAACTGATAACAATTAACAGATACTAGATAAAGAAAATAAGGTTAGCCCACGGACTAAGCTGATATCATAGAACAATATAGAATAGACACTCGATCAGCTGATCAAGCCACTGTATCCCTAGGGTAGAAGTATTGGAAGTATCATTGGACTCTAAAAATGAAACCGTATCCGTAATCTGATAGAATGTTGGTAACGTGTATCCCTCTTTTGTTACGAAATTATAAAAACGGATACAATCCAGTGATCGCGGGAGACGGCTGTATCTGTTTATTTCTTTATTCTAGTTAAAATTAGCATTAACATTAAATCTTGGTAAAATGAATAAGTATTGTATTAATTTTAATAATTAATGTAAGTTTTTTTACAAGTATTCTGTCAAATAATTTATACTAAATATACTGATATGATTTGTATACACTGATAATGTATGCCACGCCCCCAGGAGACCGTTTTCAAGGCCGTAGTCACTCGATTTGGCCAATTCACGCAGTGTCTATAGCCTGCTGATATACAGGACTGGAATCGACATGGCCGGGGGGTAGTAGTAGGCCGTTCCTTAAATGTTTCTAATGGTACAGGTGTTGTTACTAGCGCATTCTGGTTGAGCTTATTGGCAACGTATTAAAATAATTGTTTATAAATTTTAGTATATTACTCGCATTACTACATCGATAAGTATGATGGAATAAAAATACATAGTTATAGTAAAAAAACACACGTTCTGGATCGTTCATGCGCGCGACAGTGCGACAGTGCGACAGTGACTTGTACTTGCGCGTGCGGAAGAGTTCCTCCGCCACTACCGTTCCTTCACCCATCAGGGGCGCCATTTCAGTTTTTTTTAAGGGTGTGCAAACAATCAAAGAGTTCAATTTTTTTCCCACCGCCAGGCCAATCATTAAAAAACGTTTCTCGTGTTTTTAGTTTTTCAATATAGAATTTTTATTATCAAAAACATACTAAGCTTTCATACAAATCAAATAAGTTAATAAACTAAGTATAAAAATATTCAAATTTTAGGTACCTACGTGCCTTATCATTCAGCTTTTATTATTTTTAAATTTTTGAATGCATACAATTGATTAATAGTTACCTGTATTTGAAATAAAGATATAAAAAAAGAAGGGAAAATACAAATAAATTATTCAAAGATGAGTTGTTGACTAAAGCATAAAGTAAAGCTTGCAATGCAAATAATAAACAACTTGAAATATAATAATAAATAGTTCATTATTATATTGACCTTAATAAGTTTATAGCTAACATTAATACAATATATAAATATAAAATAATGATAGGTCATAATAATTATAAAAGCATAGCAGCATAGGTTATTATTTAAAAAGGTATCTCCGTTGCTTCATATTTGAAAATACATCTACAGCTTTATATAAATTTACGCACTTAGCTTCTTCTTTCTCTACATTTAAAACCATAAGATCATTCAGTCTGTTATCTCCCATTGTAGTACGTAAGAAAATTTTAACATTTTTAAGGGATGAAAAGAATCTTTCATTTGAAGCAGTAGTAATTGGAAGAATCTTTAGAATAGAAATAATTTTTTTTTATGTGTATCTTTCATCCTAGCTGCACCACTTTTTCTTTTATTATTATTTATTAGTATCCATTTTAACTACAGTGTAGATTTTAATTTATAGAACTGTAGAGTGTAGAATTAGTAATATTCTAATATAGGTATAACTATATAAGTATATTATAACTTATGAAATAATTAGTAAATATATTTTTAATTTAATCAAAAATCGAAAATAATAAACTATATTACAAACATAAACTATAAGAAAAGGCTTGAGGTTTAAACCGCAAAATTGTCACCAAATCAAAAAAATATTGAAAATTCATTATTTAGGAATGATGTTTGATGGGAATACATAACATTTTACGGTATATTAAATATGTCAAACTTTGAAATCTACAGATTTAAATTATTCAAATATTTATTTAGCGTTTTATCGTTGATTTTGTAATACGGTTTCTTGGTTAGGGGTGGAGACGTGGAGTCAAATACAACTTTTTAAAATCTCTATTTGTAAATAAAAATATTGTGTTAATAATTTTAAATTAAATCACTATAGAAGGTTCAAAAAACATAATTATATGCTTTTGAATATTCTGCCAGCTAGACTTTTGTACAAAAAACCGCAATATCATTCATAATTAATAAATTCAGTAAAATAATAATAGCCAAATTGACATTTCTCAAGTTAAAGAACTTAGAGCTCAGAGGCGTATTTAGGGGGGGGGGGCGACGGGGAGCCAATCACCCCTGGGCGCCAAAAGCAAAGTCCCTTAAAGGGGCGCCGTGGCTAGAGGTTAAATTGTTTTCACAGTGAAATTATACATACAATAAAATAAAATAATTTTTTCTTATTTATTGATTTTATTGAAAAATTGAAAATTAATAATTAAATTATTGATAACAGATAAGTGATAATCTGTATCATAAATACTATATTATCATAGAATTTATTATTATTCTACAGAGCTCGGATATAAATAGATGGTTGTTAATCTATCAATTTTATTATTTTGCGGGTCTGTTCCATACTCCCATGATAAAAATTATTAAAAATAGATTATTTCTATTATGGTCTGTCCATTTCTTGTCTCGTATGTAGTATGTGTACATGTTGTTTATGTGCTAATCACTATTTATTATTTATTACTGTAGGAAATGCGACAGAGAGATTACAGTATTTCTAAACCACGTTTTAACGTTTTTACCGGCCTATTGATTCACCTTTAGTATTAGTGTATTATATTCATCAAGTAAATAATTTCGATTGTTTTTTTTTTTTATTTCATTTACTTGTAAAATACTGTGCCAATAAATATTACCTACCTATTTGATTAAAGAAGACATTTAAGGTTTGTATTAAATTTTTTCATTATAATATTAGTATTCACTATTCAATTTTCGAATTTGCTTGCGGCCTAGCTAGGAGCTTATTTATTTGACAATTGACATTCTTACAGTTAATTGTAAAATGAAAAATTGTATAGTGTTATTACAATATTGATTAACTTATTATTTCTTGTTGCCTAAATGTTTAATCTGTACTTTTTTACAATTATAAGCTTCCTCTATTAGTATTAGCTAAATTGCTTATTGCTTTTGATTTTGCTAATTTACCGTACTGCTACTGTAGGAAGATGGTTAAGAAACATAGTGGTGCTTTCTATCGGCAAAAAAAAAAGAAAATGCTTCTGAAACTACCAAAGTATCAGCTAAAACGCCTAAACTGTACAATTATTTTCAACAAAATCCTCCAAATCTGACAAGAGAGAATGTCCAGAATGATAGTAATTTTTAATTTATATATATCATTATAGATTTTATATGTATTCATACATAATATACAACTTGACATGTTATAAAAATAATAATTAATTTTATTTATACATATTTAATTTTATTAGACCATAGTTTGAGTAATGATAACGCTGTTTCACAACACTGCTCTAGTGCCCATTCCCCTGAGTAAGTTATTTAAATTTATAAGCCAATTATAAATCTATAATACATAATAATAATAATAATAATAATAATATGTTACAATTGTATACTACTTTATTAGTGGGTCATCTGATTTGAATAAAGATGATGATTGTGTTAGTCAACCTGAAGAAACTGAAGTAAATGAGCAGAAGAGTGAACTACTTAGTACAATAAATTCAACGTTTGATAACACTGTCACTTCAGAGTAAGTAATCTCACAAGTCACATTTATGCTGGTATTGATTCGTAGCATAATAAATTAATAACCATTGTTATTTTAACATTTTGTATTAGTCTTACTATTGAAAACAAAGTTAATGATCTATCAAGAACTGAAGAAAACCATTATATTAATGATGAAGTACATGAAAACCTAGTAACTGTTAGGTAATGATATTTTCTTTTTTTTTTTACAATAAATTTATACATCATAAGTAAATACATTTTTAAACTTTGTTTGTTCAGAGATGATCCAGCATTGTGGATAGTGAATGAAACAACCAAAGATTATTTTTCATTTAATGGCTTTAATCAAAACCTGGAAAACAATGATTTTTCAAAATCAAAAAGACTTTCTACAAATGAATGAGGGGTGTTCAGCGTTCCTATTATAGATATTTCAGTCTTAAGTTTATCAAAACTAAGTTAATAAATAATGAACCGCAAAATATTTAAAGATCCTAATATTTCTAGTTTGTATCCATACATTGAAATAGCATTACGAATGTATTTATGCAGTCCGGTATCAAATTGTTCAGCAGAACGATCCTTTAGTGCACTAAAAAGAATAAAATCCTACTTAAGATCAACTATTGATAATAACAGACTTAATTCATTGGCTATACTGAGTATTGAATCAGAAATTACCAGTTCTCTTAAATATTTTTTTTTTTATTATTATTTATTTAAAATAATATTTACAATCTATACAAAAATTAGTACAATAAGCAAATTTGATATCTTAATATAATGGTTAGTGACAGGAGTTTAACATTTATGGGCAGGCACTATCAGCAGTACCTGGCCGGGTACATTTTAAATATTATTATAATTTTTTTATTTTAGTAGGTCTCTAGGCCACTGCCTTTTGAGTCTTCTGCGTACGTTACCAGGAAGTGAATTGGAGGATAGTTGTTTTATTAATGGGTTACTGTGAGAGTTTAAGTTGTTGTAAAATTTAGAGTAATATAATTTTGCTAATTGATTGAGTGTAGACATTTTTAAGTCTTTATGAAGATTATTGTTTGTGAGGTACCAAGGGCAGGATGTTATTACTCGTAGGCAGATATATTGGAAGGCCTGAAGCATTTTGATATTGGATGGCTTTGCAGTGCCCCATAACTGAATACCGTATGTCCAAAATGGTCGGATTATTGATTTATATATGATAAGTTTATTGGATAGGGAAAGTTTGGATTTTAAGAGTGGTCTAAGGATATGAAGTCTAGAGTTAAAAGTTTTACGTTCATGTTTAATGTGTGGGCTCCTGGTTAGTCGTTTATCTAGAATTAGACCAAGATATTTTACTTCGTTTGCCGTTGGAATTGTTAAATTATTTAGTGTAACAGGTGGAGCATCGAGATTTCTTAATGTGAAGGTTACTTGGACAGATTTAGTTTCGTTTATTTTGATTTTCCATCTGTTTGCCCACAGGCTGATCATATTTAAATGGTTTTGGATCATTTCGCTGGCTATAACGTGGTTTTTGGGGGAGGCAGTTATTAGCGTGTCGTCAGCGTATGTACCTAGAGAGGTATAGAAGGTCTTGAGTATGTCATGAGTGAAAATCGAGTAAAGGAATGGTGAGATGTCGCTTCCTTGTGGGACTCCAGCTTTAATAGTGTAACGGGTTGAGTAGGTGGTGTTTATGCGGACAGTAAAAGAACGATTTGACAGATATGATTTAATTAAAAGAAAATAAGGGACGGGTAAGAACTTTTTAAGTTTATACAATAGACCATCATGCCAAACCCGGTCAAAGGCTTGGGAGATGTCTAGGAATACTGCTGTACAAAATTGTTTTTTTTTCCAGATCAATTATAGGAATCATTTTTATGTTTTCGAATTACCTTTTTAAGTTTGTTACTTAATTGATTGAGTTTAATCTTATCATTGGGGTATTTTGAATTTTGCCACTTGGCTCTAGCCTTACGTTTCTTGAATAATAAAATTTGGATGTGTTTTGGTATATTATTATGCATAGATTGGTTAGTTTTTGTAATGGAGGCACACAAAGCAGCTGACTGTATTTATAACGTTGAGTCCAACGCTTCATTTATTTCATCTATTGTTTTTAAGGAAATGTTTAGTTTTATATTGTCATTTAAAGTTTTTTTAAAGATTGACCAATTCATTCGACCAGGTGTAAGTGTTTCTCTTTTTGGTATAGTGGGGCTTAATCCAATTTCGAGTAAGGTTGGTGTGTGATCAGAGGATAGGTCGTAAAGGTTGCTTATAGTGCTATGAATATTACTAGGCAGTTAGTAAACAAAAAAGTCCAGGATGTCGGGTAGTCTATTGTTTTGAGAGGACCAATAAGTAGAGTTAGGGGGAGCTAATGTTGATAAGTTGTTATTGGTTATATAGTTTAGTAAAGCCCTACCTCTAGTGTTGGGAAAACGGTTCCCCCACTTTGGGTTTTTAGCATTAAAATCTCCACCTGAAATAAATCGGTGACCTAGGGTTGAAAAATAGTCTGAGAACTGGCCTGCGTTTATACCAGGACCAGGAGAGCTATATATAGAAGATATATTTATAGGTATATTGTTTTGTGTTATAATCGAAACACCAGAAGCTTGAATATGTGGAAAAATGTAAGGAGGTAGAGGGTGGTGGGATAGATTGAATTTGATATATATTGCTGAACCAGCGTGAGATGTGCCATCGGGATGAGAGGCAAAGTACGCCTTATAAGTTATAACCATAAATGTTGATACAGGAGTTCAGGGTAAAATGTGTCTCAGATATTAGCGCTATATCGATATTTTTGTCTTGAAGTAGAAAAAGGAGTTCATCTTTATGTTGTTTTAGCCCATTAGCATTCCAGGTTAGTATAAGTAGCGAGGAGTTTATTATATTATTAGTAGTCATTTGTTGAGATTATTTTGTTAGGTTAGATAAATATTGGTGATAAATATTGGCGGTGGTAATGGTGGTTGGGCGACGGATTCGGTGGTCATTTCGTTGCTTTCGTTGGTTTCGTCATCAACATTTAAGACTTCATAACGGTTTGGCGTAAAGAAAGCATTGTTTGTTTTGTTCCCTTTTGGTTTAGGGGACGTACCCGGAGATGACGAATGCTTGGTATGAAGGGTCCAGCCGGATTCGTTATTGTTTGAATTAATAGAGGTAGATGTTTTGACTATTTTGATAGTAGGCACTGCGATATTTGAGGCACCCTGTATAGTTGTACGGTCGATGGAAGGTTTATTTTTATTTGGCCGAGTAGTTACATTATGCCACTAACGGTTATCTACTGTTCAAAGGTCACCGAATGAACGGTGCCTCGAGGCGGTAATTAGATAATCAATATAATAGTAATTAATTATAAAATTACTTTTTAGTCTTGACACGTTTGAAGGGGACTATGAAAAAAGTAACCATACATAGGTTAGGATTTGGTTTTTTTAAATTTATTTTTTACTGCAAGTTAGAACAAAATCCATTGAATTTAGATAAAGTTGTCAACGAATAACTCGGGAGCGAAATTACACACGTGTGTTTAATAACGATACCCGTGCGAGACTTGTCTCTTAAATATAAAAAAAGTAATTGAAGAATTTTCTTTACAAAAGGCCCATCGTAAAATCTAAAAATATGTAATCATAATTTAATATTTTGTTTATTTTTTATTAGGTATAACCTTTATACTTCTATATGTAAATATATTTAATTAATTTTATTCCTTTGTAATACAATTTAGAAAAAAAGTGTAAAATCTAAAATTATTATTTGTTATAGATATTATTATAATGTAAAATAGTTTAAATGTATTAATTGTTAATAAATAAAATTTATTAATTTAGTTATTTATTGTACATTTGGTAATAATAAATTATGATATATAATATTAACTATATTTTCAAAACATCAATAATTTATTATTTTACTGACAAATTTATGTAAAACTGCTTTATAATTATAAATAATTGTCTAAGATAGACTTTTTTTTGTTAAGAATAATAAATAATTAGAACAGGTTTACAGTGGTAAAATAAAAGTGTTCACTTATGCAGAAGCATAAATGAAATAAGTAAAAAATATACATATAATATATATATATTGAGATATCATTTTTAATGACAAAAAGTAAATTTGTAATTAGAGGTTGCTTAAAAGGGAGCGCGAAAATGTTTGTACCTAGGGCGCCAAAATTGTAAATACGCCTCTGTTAGAGCTTGTGATATTCCCGTCAAAAATACCAAAAAATCTTTTCCAAACTAAATTGTAATAAAATGTCAAATGAGTAAAAATATAGTTTTGCATATTCAAGGAATTAATCAGATCACAATAAAGGTCTTCATTTATAATGTTGTCATTGAATGTTTGTTATGGGAATATTTTCTATTTTTAATCTTATATGGAATATGGATTAATATTAATTTGTCAGTAATAACTAATAACGCATCTAATAAGTATAAATACATCTAAATCGCATTAAAAGCCCGTATATCCATCGACATTGGTCAATATAATAGCTCAGTCAAATAACTAATAAGACGGACAAATTTTCCGCTGAATTTTGGTATACATCTTACTTACGCGCGCCGTTATAAATAATGTGTTAAAAATCCCCATCGATAATAATAAAATTATAAATTACTACGTTGGTTAACGAACAGTACGTCATTACTTATTAGTTATTAGTTTATTACCTACTCTTAATAAATTATTTTGTTTTATAAATAAATAATAATTTAAGAGGATGTTTGTTTTCTCTCTCTGGCCCACGCGCAACATAGACTAAACGCATTTACTCCGAATCATTTTTTTAAGGTTTTGAGTAATCTTAGAGTAAAATCACCCATTACAAAAATGATAGAGAATAATATTTTTGAGGGTATGACCTATTGATTTGTCTAAATATTGTCTCCAAACAATTAAGAAATCATTTAAATTTACAAATTTTTTTTTATTTTGCAATTCGAGTACAAAGTCAAATAATAATTAAATATAAAACCACCCTCCTCTATAATTTTTTTAATAGGTGATTTTACTCTAAGATTACTTAAAAATCATAAAAAAATGGTTTTAGATGAAAGCGTTTCATCTATATGTTACGCGTGGATCTGAGAGAGAAATAAATATTGCGCTAACATCGTCTTAAAATTTATATGACTTTCTTATACCTTAACACCTAGTATATAAGTACTTTGTCATGCGTATTGATAGGGGGGAGCAAGTCGCAAGTGTACCTTTTTGCCCGGGTCGGCAAATGTTTTAGTCCATTTAGGGGGTGATAAATTAATTATTTAAACATTATTATTGTGTATTAATTGTACAAACAAATATATATTTTAATTATTTTTTTAACCTTCCGAAAAACAATTATTACAGCTTAAAAATGTATATTGTTTTCAACTTTATATAAATTATAAATATATCATCATAATATCGATAAGTAGATTAGGTTTTTGAATGTAAGTTAACGATGTGAGTATGTGACTAACTGACTAGTGAGTAGTGACTATGCACGTATAGCACTATAATAGTGCCAAGTAGGTAATAATTTCATAATTTTATATTCATACGTAGACATTTTTTTTTTAACAACGGCATCTACCAACTTCTTAGCTAAACGTTCATTTTTGGTCTTCAACGAATCAAAAATTATTGAAGGTCAACTATGAACCACCGAGAAAGGTGTTCTGCGTTGGCATTATTGACAATTGAATTAGACATAACAAGTGAAATAGATTTTGAAGAAATTATCATTTTGTTTTCAAATCTCAAATCTAGGAGAAAGTTATAAATTTAAGATAATAGATGAAATATTAATTATTATGGACAAATTATATTATATTTTGTCATTTTGTTAAATTTTTGTGATAATAGTTCATAATGAATTTGACAAAATACACATACATATCATATTTTGTATATTGTATACCTATCTAATTCGCCAATATAATATTAGTGATTAATGTGAGTATTGATGGTTATTGTGGTGGACCAAAATTGTAATAACCAAATAGTTATACCTCATATTTTAAGAAATAACTTCTTTTTTTGAAGGGGAAGGACAAAATATATGGCCTCATCGGAGCTTAAAATGTTCAAATACAGCCTTTAAAATATAAAATGTATATCTTTAACGAGAAAAAAAAAGAAACATTTTTAATTTTTAATTTTTTTAAAAATATTGATAAAACTGCCTATATAAACCCCTTCAAAAAACTTGTACGGACATCATTTTAATAAAAAAGACCATATGCCAAGTGTAAGGCATTTAATTATTGATGTAATTTGAAATACTCTAAAATTCTCTATGAAGAAGAGATTTTCGAAATTAACATAAGTTTAGACCACGGACTAAAACAAAAAATTATCAACGTACTTGTACGATAAGAATAAACTTACTTGGCATATTGGTTTTAAGTGTACATTTAGTTAGGTACCTAAACTGTACCTAAACTGATATATTAAATGAGAAAGGTTACATTAAAAAATTATAAATTAATATATCAAAATATTTTTAAAATTGTATTCATTTTTATACGTCTATTATGTATAGTAAAAAAAACAACAAAGAAGGGGCGTGTTGAACATCAAAAACCCTCGTGTTTACACCCGTGGAGACATGATTTCTGAAATGTATATTTTTGGCTCTCTCTTAACAAGACATGTTATTATATTAATCATTGGTATATAATTATTATTAGTACCAAGTTATATAATATTTCTTTGTATCTAATATCTATTTCTAAGATAATTGCAATGTTTATTTATTATTTGTACTTTTACCTACTTTTATAGTCAATAACATCTAGCTGATATTATAATCATAAATTATACCATTTTTAAAATATTTTTCGTTTTAATATTTTTTTTTACCACATATTTTAGAAAAAATTGCATTTAATTCTAGTAACATCAGTTAAAATACGGGCCCTATCCCTATGCTCTTGAAATTAAATGTTAGGGCTCCAATTACAAGATGTTAAGGGGTGCCCGGATCCCTCCCCCCTCCTGCGCACGCCTATGGGTGTAATCATTTAGTCAAGCCTACATACATACGTATACAGTACTGTCTCTATAAATAATAAGATAAGCTATAATAAAGTATAATAATAGTCGTTACCGACCATTTCGATTTTCGATCAATTAAACATTACTTTGCCACAAATTAATGGAAATAAAATTATGATGGTATTCAGTATTAACAAAATTGACAAAATTCAATAGCTCGATAGATCATAATATGACAAAATATTAAATTATAGTGTATCCTACATAATGTAAGCAAAAACGAAAAAAAAAGCCAATAGGAGGGGTTCAAACTTAACAAGTTCATTACTCGACACACACTGTACAGTAGGGCGGTACCTACTTGCCGACCTTTTTTCAGTTGGTTTGTTAGTGAAGATGTTTCTGTTGGTGCTTGGTTAAGTCCATTAAATATAACAAGAAAATATGACCAGCACTTTGATACAGAATGGTTTAGTCATGGATGTCAAAATGATTATTCAGTTACACATAAATGTAGTTATTCGTACATACATACATAAACAAATTTATAAAATAAAAAAACTTTATTAATAACTTTTTTCATTTTTTCATATTTTTTTCTTCCTGTCTGTAATACATTTTGGACAGAACCATTTTCCTTTGGGCTTTTTATTCAATTCCACACATTCAAAGTGAAACCATTGAATATTACACTAAAATAATAAAAGCATACAATTAAAATGTTATACTATACAAAAACAAATCAATGAAATACTATTTACAATACAAACAATAAGTTATTAATCTTTTAATGGTTACAATATTAAATAAAATGTTTAAGAACAATTAATTAAAAATTAAAATGCTTACGTTTGGGTTATCACAGGCAATCATTTTACCATGGAAAATATCATTACATAGACAATAGGTCGGCTCAACTGGCATGTCGTCTAATAATTTACAGGAGTGATCAACTCCATTATTATTCAAAGCACCAGTGAGGGAGCTTGTCAATCCTGGAACGCTGGCTTCACTAGTGGTAGGGTTTGTCGGATTAGTGATGACACTGACCAAAGCTGCAGTTGTGCCTCCTGAAAAATGTTGTATTTATAGTATAATTATTACACAATACTAAAAATTTTATTGTCTACAAACCTTTCTCTATTTTTTTTCCTTTCTTTTTTTTTTCTTTAATTGTTGGTTTTTTTCTATGTTTTCCTGAAAACAAAACGCATAGAGAAATGGCTGAACCCTATCGTAATACAATATATTTCTTAACACCTACGTTTTTTCAAATTGCTTTCTCTCTCCTTCAATTGATTCATGTTTTTCACTTGAAATTCAGCTAGAAACTGCTCCATTTCCAATTTAAATGTTTGAATATAGTCAACTACCTGAAAGGTACTAAGGAGTAGAATATTTCTAGGGTGACGTGAACAACTAAAAATCAACATACCAAATTAAAGGCTAGTAAAGCCATTTCAACGGTATCATCTCCACAACTTTTGAGTCTGGTAAACAGACGTTGTATGCGGTTCATAGTTTTGTTCTTTTTTAATAGCGAGCATTCATTGACATTTAACAAATAACTGTTGGTCAGTCTATCAATGTCACTCAACTCGTTTTGTGATGCTGAGCTGAGGTTTTGCATCTCAGTGGTGATATTGTCCAAGTTCACAAGGAGTTTATTCCAACCTAAAATATCACTCTGTTAGTATTTCGTTGAAATGCAAAACCGAAAAAGAACTCACTGTCCATATGGTGTTCCAAGTTTAGCACTGAAACCATGATTGTTATTTAATGGTTCAGCCAAAAATGTTGGTAGGAAAAAAATAAGTAAAAGACACTTGTAAACAACTACAACAGCAATCTGGAATTTGTCGTGTACTTATGTTTTCCCAACTTTTTGAATACGAAATTTGCCTCATAAATTTCTCCTGTCGATATGGCCAATCAAGAGGACGAGATTTTACCACTTTGGTATGGCATGTTGCATCATAAGATAGGTAATACAATTGTTTGCTCGTACAAAATATACGAATTTCGAATAAATACGGCAGTCTTGGCTGCACTGGCTACACTGCGCGATTTCGAACAATTCAAACAGTTATTTAAAGGGCTATCCTACATTCCGGCTACGACTTAATACACAAATGGAAATATAATTATTACAACGATCGATTGGTATTACACTAGTACATATGAGAAATGTTTTCGCCGAACCGGAGAGAAAAAAAGCGCACAGGATTATTTAGATATCTACAGGGAACCTTTGGTAAATGTGGTGCGTGAACTTACGGAAAGGCTCTACGTCGCGGCACCGCGATTGACCAAATACTTACGAAAACACTCAGAGTCAGGAGGAAAATCGAGTCGGGTTTACGGTGAGGCGCGTGAGCGTAAATAATTTTTATTGAGCAAACAAATGTATACGAAAAATATTGAGAACGTCGAAAATCGGATTATTCGATATTGACTTATCCGACTAAGTTCAAAAAAATACACAAGGTTAACGGGCGACGGCAACGAGCAACGTAGGTATAGAGTGGTCGAACGCGACGAGAAAACAGAACCGTTACAAAGCAAGTACCGGCGGGCGTCGCGGCGGCAGCGCTGTGCTCGTCGTGGTCCGTGGACGTGCCGTCGTCACGGTGCGGGGGAATAGTCGGGTCCTTGCTTCTCGCTTAGGAACATAAATATAAATCACAGGACGTCGTATATATATTGTGATAATCAAAAAACGGCGACGAGTCGCCAGTGTTACGCGATCCCCGGTCAACTAGAATCACTACCTTTTGTTTTTTAGGCCCCCATGGATCATTCTGTGTAAACATGGTCCATTATTAATAATAATATCTATGATAACTATGGTTAGTTGCAAACAACCCGCCTTTATTTAAAATGTAAAAGTATGCTATGACTATTTTTTAAATATTGAATGGTTATGTTTTCTAGTGTTTATTCTTTAATCATGGGTGGTGGTAATTAGTAAATTGTACAAAACTCTTCTTTATCATTTAAATTTAAATTTATTTATGTACTAGCTGAACGCTGATCCCGTGCACTTCGTGACCCATTAAAAAAAATTAATAATGCCCAGTCAATATGAATAATATATTTTATTTTATAATATAACGGTTAAAATATACTAAGTAATATCGTTACAACAATATTCAATTTATTTTGGGTCATTATGTATTTTTATTCGTTTTATCGAGAAAAGTCTGATCCGTCTCATTCTGTCCCGCCCAGCGTTGCCTAAGGCAAATATTAAGTTAAGATTAACCTCAAGTGATTTACATACATCCAAACTACCTAAGTAATCCACTTGATTGGATCGCGGAAATATGTGAGCAGTAAATAATATTATCAGGTAGGCAATCCACCTACGGTGGATTGCGGACCCCATGAGGTGCGTCGTGCGTAAGACCTAAGCCAAAGATTTGTTTTTTTTTATAAATGTATAGCTGAGCCGACAACGCTTTGCTATTGCTATACTTTTCATAGGTAAATTTGACCCAGTGAACTTAGTATCGCCTACAATTTATTCATCTTTTATATATATAGCTGTCCTTTTTTATATATTATAAAATATTTTTATATTTTATATATTAAAATTCAAATTGTATTTTTTTCTTAAATATCCTAAGATAATGCTTTCCAATCTTATGATTCGTTTAATAAATTAATGAATTCAAAAATTAAACTTTTATTTTGCATTTTAGCTAACATTTAATATTCTGAAGGTATTTTACGTATATATTATAAGGATGGACAAAAATACAATAAAAGCTTATCTTATAATATAATAAATAAACCCAACAAACTTATAAATAAAAAATAAACGTTAAGTCCATCACAGATATTATTTTTGACCGGTATTATTTTTAATGTCAAGTTAAAAAAGGTGCAAGTGGATGTCGCTCTGCTGTGGATGGTGTTAAATTTGTATTCAATGATAAATCATTGTATATGAAAAACGATTCTCAGCGGAGACTGTCTGTCAGCCTAGGATAGATATTTTATATATTATATTTATATTGCCATTATTAATGATTTCAAACGCTAATAAAAAAATAGTTGGGCTTTCGGGTACATTTTTTTTTAAAAAAGATAAAAAAACTTAAAGAATATCTCGTGTAGAACTTTCAAATCTTACATTTAAATAGAAAATTTTTATGAATTTACTAACCAAAAAAAACTGCAAATTTTCGTAATGTTTACGTCTTTATTCGAAACTTCAACTTAGATGCTTGTAAAAACTATTAGACATACGCTTCACTTTTTTTTAACGACCACTTACAAAATAGCCAGTGGTCGGGAGTAGCGCGCTAATTGTAGCGACGCTACAGTAGCACTCTACGTTATTTGTAGAAATTAACATAGCGTAGCTACAATATACACGATGTAGCGAAATTCTATAGCGCGCTAGAAATTTACGGTTAGCGTATTGAAAATTGTCATTATTTTATCGCTATTTCCAATCTATTTCGTGATAATTAAAATACTATTATGTAAAATGTATGTTTATTTTTACAATAACATGAGTATATTTTTGAATTTTTCGGGTTTAACCCGGACCAGTGGCGGATCTAGGATTTTCTCATAGGGGGGGATATAAAATATTTTCATACATAATATGTATTTAGTAAATAATGTACATTAGGAAATATTTTTTTATCACATAATGCAAGTGCATCAATGCTGGTTTTAAGAACTGAATTAGTTCTTAAAAGTTTAGTTTTCCACAACTTAAACTCTGCTGTAGCTGTAGAAACATTGTGATCAACCAATGGTGCATAAAATTCTAATAAATTTTGGAAACTATTTCGTTCTTCAGGTGACATAGAGGTATTTGTTGTAAATAAACATTCAAAGCCTATATACAATTAAAAATGCATAAAAGTTACAAGATATCTAATAACAAAAATTTTAATTTTAAATTCACCTTCAAAAACTTGCTTATGTGCCAAAAACCTTAATTCTAACTGTGATACAAAATAATCAATATAGGGAATAAACACAGAAATCCTAAAATAATCTTCTAACCCTTGATTTTTATCATTGAAGTTATGATTTGCTCTGTTTTTCTGCTTACTAGTTACACGTTTTCTCTTAATTTCAACATTAATAATAGTGGACATTTTCTGTACATACAAAAATGTAATAAAAAAAATGTAATTATATTACATACATTAATTTATTTAGTATTATTTACATAATATAATTATTACCTCCATGGAACTATATATAACTTTAAATAATTAAACTCATAAACAAGAATGCCAAAGAGAAAATGTTTTATAAACAATTAATGTACCAAGCCCAAGTCGCAATCGATCAACATTCAATCATAGACATTTTAATGCCTTAACGGTTTGGAAACATAAATATTGGATAATAAATCGTAATATCAATGTTTGGAAACCAGCAAGTAGATAATTAGTCTCAGTAATAATAGAATAATGGCATGGTCAATGGTCACTCGATCAGCTAATATGAGTTAGATACGTGTATCCTTCTTGGTTACGAAATAATGAAAACGAAATAATAAAAAAAATAGTTTTTATTTCAATTGTGATTTGTTAATTGTGAGTGTAAAAATTGCATTGGTTGCAAAAAAAAATTTTAACCCACAGCCACGGGGGGGGGGGGATCTATCCCCCATATCCCCCCCTGTAGATCCGCCACTGACCCGGACCGCACTAATCGATTACAGATAAAACTATAATCATAAGAGCATTATGATTTATGACAATATTACATTTTATTATTTTGTGGTTACAGACGTTTCAGACATTTCTGTTAAACAGTTACAGTGTTTGAGACTTTGAGTGTTTCTTAAGTTTCTTTCAAGTTTTAAATATTTAAATAGGTAAATTTAAATTTAAAAATGACAGAACCTGAATTCATCGAATCTACGTCATATGAAGACAATGATGACACGACTCATCAATGTATCGAATTACCGTGGCATGCTTTTAATAAGTTTTTCAAGTGTAAAGGAACAGACTCGAAAGGCAATTACATCACTACTTGTGTTTTATGTAGAAAGTCCATAAAATCCTCTAAAACTACGTCTTATAATTTAAAAACACACTTTGAAGTAAGTATAATAAATAAATATAAATAATATAAAACATAATTTCCATTTTATATTTTTTTTTATAAATTCATAATCTTATATATTAATATATTATATTATAAATTATTATATAATATAAATTATTAATTATAATTAATTATTGGTATTTAAATATTTATATAGGTTATATATAGGTTACAAATTTACCATACCATAACATTATAATTAATAATTATAAAGTATTAATATGGGAAGTATTCAGAGCCATATAACAATTTACAACTATAAAAACTAATAAACTTATTCATTATTAGAAATTAGAATACAAATACAAATATTGTTGTATTATAAATGTTTATAAATTACTGTTGACTATTTTAATTTTTCTTATTTAAGAATGTATTATGTTTTCTTATTTTAGATTTAAATTAGCTTGGCTACAAAATGATGAAAGAAATAGCGTTAAAAATAATTTAAAAGATGAATATAAACTTTTTTTTTACCATTAGCAATTTTACCAGTGGAAAATACTGGAATTGTTCACAGTAATATTGGCAAAAAAAAAGGTTTTTTCAGTTTTGAAGACATCAATAATGCTGCTTCACCCGAAGAAGACAGGTAATACTTAAAAAAGGACATACGTGTTAGTAGAGAAAAATAACTTTACTATTTATATTTTTACTTAGATTTGCTGAATTCGATAGATTTTTAATGAGGGTTTGAAATCATCAGAATGCTTGGTTGGTTTTCCAATTATAAAAAAAATCTACTTGCGTTACAATACAGATCTACCTTCCAGTGCATTAGTTGAAAGACTATTCAGTTTTGGAAAGGATGTATTAAGAAATAAAAGATCAAGAATGACTGATGATAATTTTGAACGTCAATTGTTATTAAAATATAACAATAATAATAGTATATAATACAATAATTTGTATATATAAGTATTAAAATAGATTAATCAATAATTATTTAAA
This sequence comes from Neotoxoptera formosana, assembly GCA_022818045.1. Lineage (NCBI taxonomy): Eukaryota > Metazoa > Arthropoda > Insecta > Hemiptera > Aphididae > Neotoxoptera > Neotoxoptera formosana. The sequence continues at coordinate 40,819,934 of CM040633.1, read as the reverse complement.
TATTTTTTTTGAATTTTTAATGTCATACAAAGACTTAATTGAGTACCAAAAGACTGGTTGTATTTCACTTTTTTGTTTTATTAATTTAAAGAGATATTGTTTTGTTAATTTGTTATGTCTATGCATAGATAAAAATGTAATAGATCCATGCATGAACATTAGAGAAAGGATGCCGAACACGGCCGGGCGAAGCGAAAAAACATGGTCCGGAATTATCGCATTCCGCCAGAATGCGCGTCGGACAGTAGTGATGTCGTTTTTACATATGTACAGTATAGGGAATTTATTGGTTTTTCATTATTATAAACTAAATGGTGAAACTCATGAATAATTACTATAGAACATTTTTTTAAGACCAAATTGTTCTCGATCGAATACATGTATTTCGAATAATATACAACTTCTAGAAAAAGAGATATAGTTGATTTAAAAAATACATTCGAATTTTTTATATATATATAATATATCTATATTGATATATGTCTGTGATAATATCGCAATATAACATCAATGACGATTCACCAAATACTATATAAATTTTATTGTATTTGTTTATTGCTGTCATTGCTTACTAATTACGATTGTATATCTGGCGACTGCAAAATAAGCTAAACAGCTAAAGTCTCAAATGCACAATTAATGTCCATATATTATACATCCATAATCCATTCGGAGTATAAAATATATTCTGAGTAAGTACATTTATTATGAACTGTCGTATACGCCGATGACAGACGTACACAAATAACTAATAATTAACAAATTAAGCACTTTTATTAAACTCTTAACGTCCAGTGGCGATCGAGTCCCACGATCACCACCTGGCTCTAACACTGGTGGTCAGTGGTAGTCGAGTAACACGACCACCGCCAACTGACCATCCTTCTGTTTTTACATCTTTCTTAAATATAGAAGCACTAACAATAATATTGATATTAAATTTAACCTAGTTACATTATACTTACTGACTATACTTAAAATTATACTAATTGTTAATTGTTATTGTACTACACATATATAATCATATTACATATATTTTACCTATTGCAAATGATTGTTTAGTGTTTACTTAACCTAGTTAAATTAGTTATAATATTTTTTATATATTATGCATCTATGCATGATACAGCACACCCTTATGTAACATAAAATATGTCCTCATATTTTTAAATAATTATTTCCGTTGAGAACAAAATTTAAATTATATGAGTTTTGTATATAAAATAAAATAGTATAGTTGATGGTGTTGTGTTATTATCAAAAATACTTTTTTTTTTATTGGTCTTCTTCCAAAGAAGTGGTGGTTGAATATAAATTTAGTAGTTTTCATTCTAGTTCTTAGATTGGTCGAACATTTTTGTGTATTGGTGTTTCGGCAATGGGGATGAAAAATGATGTTTTGTTTGAATCCTTTGAACTATTATTTCGTCACACGCATTTAATCATATTACAATTATCAATGCCAAGGTTAAGTAAAAAAAAACAATATGTAAAACTATGCAATTCTACAAATAATTGATAAATAAAACTATAAAACCTAAGTCAACCATAAGGTAAATGGTAAATATATGATAACATGATTACAAATGAACAAAAAAAACAACAATTTTTTTGAATAGAAGTGAAATTTTACAGTATACTTGTATACAAATAATAAGATGTTGTTAATGATGTAAAATAAAGGTGTTTTTTCAAAAGTTATATAATATAATACTTATAAATGTGTAATCACAATTCACAGCAATTTGCTTACATACCTACCAACAATTTAACAATCGATTTGAACTGATAATTTCATATTGAAAAGAGAAATATGCTACAACTACAAAAGCATAATAATAACAATTTTTGTTAGGTTTTAAAATTTAAAATTTAACATGATGAAATTATTATAAACCTCAAAAATGTAAACAATGAACACAAAAAAAAACAATGTGGCATTATAAAAAAATTTAATAATATGCAGTTTTAATTATTAGGTCAATAAAAGTATTATTGAACTATAATTTCACAATATTGATAGGTACGTATGTAACTAATTATGATATAGGTATGTTTAAAAGTTCCACTAGATAAAATATTTCGGTATATTTATGTAAATATTTGCTAAACACAATTATACATTTTTTTTAAAAACTAATAATTTTTATAGACAGAAAGGGGAAAAACATAGATAATAAATGATTAAACTAAAGATAAAAAGGTATAATATTATACATTAAATATATCAATATAAGATATTATTTTTATTAACATTTTTTTTTTTTTATTAATCATTTGTTTAAGAAAAATGTTTGGCAATATTTGTTAAAATGAATATAGTACGATATTATTAAAATGCAATACAATATTATTTATACTAACAAATGGCCTCAAGTTTTTTTTTTTTTTTTAAAGGTTTGTACACATTATTAATAATATTATACATAGATTGTTACTAATTGAACGACTAAGCTACAAAACTAACTTTTGCAACTCCAGATTTACACTTTATATTTTACATAAGGAATATATTATTATTTATTATTAATCAAGTATATGGTATTTTCTCCATATTTTAATGTCTTTAAGAAATTCTATAAGTAATGAAGATATACTACTTTATTGTTCACTTAAAGATCGGTCTATGTGTATTTATTAATTTTAATCATTATTTGTCTTCATTGTATATTATACGTGTACTAAACGTGTAGGTTCCTTAATGACTTAATCTATATTATTTTAATAATATGTAATTGTTTTGTACCTATAGGTAGGTACTAGGTAGTTAATATGTAATTTGAAAATTTTGTAGCATTAAATATTTCAGTTCAAAAAAAACGAAAAATAAGAATTTATAAAAATAAAATAATAAATAAAAAAATAAATAAATACTAAATACGGACATTTAAAGTTAATAGACATCCACACTTGTGTACATTTATGTTGTACTTCGCCATAACGTAGGTACCTAATCTCAAAATACTCAATAATGCAACATATCCATTGAAGTACCTATTTACTAAAATATTGAATGCACACGCCTGCACACACATGCTAAGTCAAAATTCGCGCGTATTCACATTATTTATACATCGGTACATATATGTACGATGTACCTAAATCCAAAATATAATACATAGGCACACAAATAAAATCAAAATATAGGTATATACCTACATACACACACGGACGTTGGACACACGACACGCCAAGTCAAAATTTCGCTTAAATATAAAACACATGTCAAGTCAAAATATCGTAATCAAGCGCATTTACTCCAATAAACTCATAATATCGTATTCACATACTTACTAGTCAATACCCACGTAAAGGTGAATCCAAAATATCACCGATTCATGGAAACGCACCTAAATGTTTGGCTCAAAGACCTTTGAATCGTGTATGTAACACACACACACACACACACTCACACAAAAGTCGTAAAGTAACGAGCCACTAGTTGGGCGCCACTTTGTCGTATACGCCGATGACAGACGTACACAAATAACTAATAATTAACAAATTAAGCACTTTTATTAAACTCTTTACGTCCAGTGGCGATCGAGTCCCACGATCACCACCTGGCTCTAACACTGGTGGTCAGTGGTAGTCGAGTCACACGACCACCGCCAACTGACCATCCTTCTGTTTTTACATCTTTCTTAAATATAGAAGCACTAACAATACTATTGATATTAAATTTAACCTAGTTACATTATACTTACTGACTATACTTAAAATTATACTAATTGTTAATTGTTATTGTACTACACATATATAATCATATTACATATATTTTACCTATTGCAAATGATTGTTTAGTGTTTACTTAACCTAGTTAAATTAGTTATAATATTTTTTATATATTATGCATCTATGCATGATACAACAGAACAAATAACATTTTATAATTTATTCAGTCATAATATTTACACTTATTTCTAAGTAGGTAGTAGGTGCTTATAAAGTCGTAAAAATCCTATAAATCGTAAATTAAATCTAATTCATATCACAGCTAGGTTGAATATATATATATGTACTAGCGGACCCGACAGACGTTGTCCTGCATGATATTCAAACGATTAGGATATTAAACAAAGTATGAAATGAAAGACAAATAATATAATAAATGTTTGTTTAATTTTATCTTAATGCGAGTTGATGAACAATATTTTTAGTCAATTCCTGAGGAGTATAAATGAATAAACTTGACGGTTTTCCAAAAATTCAACAGGATAGTTGACTACTTCATCAGGATCGGTAACAGTGTCGATCGATTTGAACAATAGCTCATTGCCAGGCAATGACTGTTGTATTTTGAAGTTAATAGAGTCAACATCGATATTTTTTGCGGCTAAAATAGCTCGTTCCCGAAGCCACACGTAATTAATGTAATTTGCTTGTAAATCTGGAAATATGCTTGCAATCAAAGCATCTTTCGTAGTTACCATGGTGCAGAAATTATCTGGCAATTTAATGCATTGTGTGTCTCCATGAAATGGTATTGTTCCGTTTCCAATGTTGAGCAATTGCTCGGAGAATGATGGTGCCAATGGATCGTTTTGCAGTTGAACACGTATATTTGTGTTGAGACGTAATGTACTGACATTTCGCCATAGATAAGATTGTTTTATACATGTGTTAATTTCATCCGCATAAATGTAGCGCATGGAATGACCGGCAATGTCTGTCTAAAATCACCGGACAGCAGCAGTAAAGCACCACCGAAAAGCCGGGTGTTATTATTTAGATCTTTCATCATTCTATCGAGAGCTTCAAGTGAATGCTTGTGGACCATCATCCCAGATAATAATTTTGCATTTTTGCAAAACTTTAGCCATACCGGAATGTTTTTTTATGTTGCACACTGCATCTGGATTTGTGTGAATGTTCAACGGCAACTTGAGTGCTGAATGTGCAGTCCGTCCGCCATCAAGCAAAGTGGCTGCAATACCTGATGAAGCAATTGCTACCGCGATATGATTTTGTGATCAAATGCGCGCAAGTATTAGTGAAATGAGAAACGTTTTTCCAGTGCCACCTGGTGCGTCAAAAAAAAAAAAATCCACCTTGTTCTGCTGCAATTGACAAATTAATTCGATCATATACATTCTTTTGTTCTTCAGTGAGTATTTGCTCATTATTTTCAACGAAAGTAGTTAAAGAAACTGTATCGAACTGTTGTTCGCGCTGAATCTCGCTGTTAATGATGTCTGTTGCTGGGCGGTTAGGTGAGCGCATACCAAAATGAATGAGTGGCATATTCGAAATCAGAATGCAAATATCTTCAATCTTTATTAGCGCCTCGTTATATATTTCCGGCGTAAAATTGATATTGGGATCTTGATCAGCGATCCGAATGCGATGCAGTATGTCGTCGCTCATGGAATCTTTATATTTGTCCCAGAGGACAGAAGCTTGAGATGGAAAACATGTCGTCAATAATATGGCGAATAATTGGCAAATTTGATGAGGAGAGGCACTCAATGCTGCATCTGCAAGTGTAATATCCCAATGGTTGTCATCTTCCAGCAAATGTAATTCGCGACACGCATCGTGGTATGCGTGATCAAGTGCACTTCGTAGCCCATTAAAAAAATTAATAATGGTGTGAGGGAAAAATACATACCAATCCCTATTTCAACCCCTTACAGCCTTTTTTAGTATTAAAAAGTAGCTTATATCCTTCCCAGTGTCAAAAATATCTATGTACCAAATTTCATTTAAATCGGTTCAGTAGTTTCGGAGCCTATTCAATACAAACAAACAAACAAATAATCAAATCTTTCCTCTTTATAATTTTAAGTATAGTATAGTATTTTAAGTATTTTATAGCTCAAGATCCACCGAACCGATTTCGATAAAAATTTCAGGGCATATTAAGATTGATATGTCGCCGTCGTAGCGTTGACTTGTACGCGCATGCCGCGTGCGTAAGTGTTTGTCTACTACTCCGCCACTAAATAACTTTATTCTAAGAATCTACAGGTATATATATATATATATTGGAAGGTCTATAATAGAAATAGCCATTTTCTACGAATAATGTCATATTAGGACATCTAGTGTATAAAATATAAACCATAACATTGATATTAATTATTGTAAAATACTAAATAATATCTGTATAAACAACTTACTGCAGTATATATTCAGCATTTCAACAATATCATTGTTTATTGAGTTTCATGCTGTATAGTGTATACATAATTTCTTACGTTAATGTAACATCGTTTCTTGTTTTTCTTATATAATAACAATTTAAAATAGTGTATTTGCTTTAAAAAAAAATGGATAACGATATTTTTAAAATTAAAAATCAAAAAATTAGATTATCCCGAAGAAAAAAACACAAATGACGTGTATTATCACTACAGAAGTGGAGAATAAATCGTATAAAAAACACGGTAAGTTAAAATAAGACTAGGTTAGGTTTCTAGTTGATTTAGAAATTGTCATTTACATGGTTTTAAATAGATATATTATACTAGTGCTGTTATTTTATTTCGTAGAAAAACTCTAATTCTTTAACTCTTCCGGATGAACATCAAACCATCAACACACAACATCAGAGTATTATTGAATTGTTCGTACATTTATTTTATGACCTATAATTTATGGTTACCGGTATTTTTCCCTAACCGAAATTAACAAATGAACTTTTTTTCCGAAAACCCTAGATAATCCTTTATTCCTTAACACCTTTTATCCAAATCGATACATTTTAATACATATAAAAAATGAAAAAAATTCGGTAAGTGGGTACCGCTTTACTATACAGTCGCCTGCAGTAGGTGTCGAGTGGGTCACTGTAATGGATATGGTATAAAAATTTGAAATTCAATCATAGAATAAAATATAATATATTTAAGTGTATAAAATACAATAATATACTTTAAAACTTTCAAGCACGCACAAAAAAATGTTTAAATTACAACGAAATAAATAACATCATTATTCTTCATTTAAATATCTAATTTCGTCCAAATTTAAACTTAAAATGTGTATAAATAATGATGTTTTTAATATCATTTTTTGATTTTTTGGTTACACTATACACTACTTACACAAAACCTTGTTTTAAATTTTCAATCGTTAGTATAAAAACTGAACATTTTATAAATTTTTAACTACAAAACAATTTGCAAATATTCGATGATAAATTTCGGCCAAAATGTAAAGTTTAAATGCTTATAAAAAAAAAAAATTGGCCCGTGTGTATTTTTATTATTTTTGATCTACTATTTTAACAACTTATGACGAATCTTGTATTAAATTTTCAAGAAATTTGACCCAACAAAATTTTTTGAAAAATTTGAAAATACCAAAAATGTCCTAGGCCTACAATTAGCTCAAAAATTGTCAAAATATTTTTAAATTTTTTTGGTGTATAGAAATTGGTAATCTAAACATTTGGTATTTCTTTTACATAATTTTATTTTAATTTGTATTATTTTATTTACCAAAAAAGTAATAGTTGAATTAATAATTCCTTATTAGTTATTATCAACATTATACAACATTGGATGTATAACAATATTATTAAATTATTATTATCACGTGTATTATAAAATAATAATAATATTATGTTCTCAGAACCTCCGTTCGCACCGTTTCCCCTACTGTATGGTAATGTTACTAACCCCAATGTACATTACCAACGCGAACACCAGTACAGCACGCACGCACGTATTTATATTATTGCCTATACTGAACTCCTTAAAAACTGTCTGTTTGCAATCCCCTTATGGGGTAAAAGTATTAAGTGTAATTTGCGTTATAGTCTTGTATGTGTACCTGTTACCACATATTATACTTTTTAGTTTTTATAGAATTATTTATAATATTTTACCTTTTTACTATTATTTATTTTACTTAATACTTTTATACCAATTATACGATTTATACCTACAATTTACGAATTTCAAAGATACGATTCATGTGCGCATCTAATAAAATATTGATATTTTGTAATTAATAAATAATAAAATATGTAGTATACTAGTATACATAGTATGTTATCATAAACAATTGTATTGAAGTAAAATTATATTTTGGACTGTAATGATTAATAAATATTACGATTTACATATCATTTTTAGTAATTTACAGTGAATACAAAATGTAGGAACAATTACAGTAGAAATCGGTTATAACGAGTTTCAAGGGCCAGCTAGTTTTTCTCGTTATAGCCGGTAGCTCGTTATATGCGGTTAGAACGAGCATTCGTTGTAACCGATTAAAAGCGGGAAATACAAAATATGGTTGAAATTTTCGACGAAGAGGTGCCAAATTCTTTTGCGATCACGCTGTTTTTCTCGCCATTTTCTAACCGCCCGATTATTCCGATTTTTTCGTCCAACGTAAACTGACGACGTGACATGGTGGAACGTCTTCACACAACTGACGCTATTTATAATTTTTATTAACTTGAAAACACCAGAATTTGTAGGAATAATGTTTATTATTAATAAGTAATCCATATCTACACAACTAAAGATAATCTATGTCAATGATTAATCGACCTAAATAATAGCCAAAAGTTCTTATTTTGCAGGTACCTGTTCGTAGTAACCGGAAGATCGTTAGTCAAGTTCGTTTTATTTTATTCGTTATAGCCGATAACTCGCAATAACCATACTCGTTGTAGACGTATATTTTAACATACAATCATATGGCCTCATATCGGGACCTAACGTTTTGCTTGTTGTAAGCAGTTTCTCGTACTAAGCGATGCTCGTTATAGTGATTTTTACTGTATTAAAACTTCATTTTTTTGTAAAAACTTTGTTTGTTTTAGGTACTAATACAATACAAAATATTAGTTATTAATAAATTGTTTTATTTAATATAATATAATATACTCTTAAATATAGGTACTTATTAACAAATTATTTTAATCATTTTAGTTTTCTTTTCTTTTTTATGGGCCTGTGCTTCTAAAATATGAGCTGGTTCCCTAATATCACTAACTAATGATCGTTTACCATAAAGGTGATCTACAATTTCCGGTAATAAACATTCTAAATAAAATCTAAAACAAAGTACAACAAATAAATTAACATTTAACTACAAGTCATTTTTGATAAATTTAATATTATATTTATCCTCTATTTCTTACAATTGTAAATTTTTAACCATCCTTTGATTCCAAAAATCATTATCAAAAAAAATTTGTTCGATATTTGTCCAATTACTTGTATCCATAATGAAGTAACATATATTTCTCCCGTTATTCTTAATTGTCCCATTACTTGAAAATATAGTACCCGTAATCTTTCTTCAGAGAAATAATTATACCTTCTTTTACCGAACAATATGGTAACTAAAACAATATGATAAACAAATTTTAGATTTTATATAACATTATAGTACAGTAGTGCATAAAGGTTAGGTAAATATTTTGTAATTTTTTACATACTCAGGCCCAGATTGGGCAGGTGAGTTACAGAGAAAATCTGGTGGGCAGCTCAAAATATGGGCCGATTATGAGTGTTTGATGGTAATTTTATTTGTACATGGTAATGAGAAATTAGTACAAACATTAGTAGAAAATATATTTGAATCAAATTATTAAATTGCACCATAGCTGTAATCAAACATTTGAGTCCAAAAACTTGGTGGGTTGATACCTTGCCCATCCGACACTGTACATAATATCTACTTTTAAACCATAATATGTTTAAAAATTAAATTAAAATAACTAAATTAATTCAAGATTTATAAAAACTCTCTGGCCCTAAGTCAAACCTAAATTTTGAAATCATATATTATTAGATGTTATATTAGATGTTTCTGATAATTAAATTTACCTTTTAATATGGATAATTTAAGTAAAACTAATGAATCATTTGAACATATTTAAAAAAAAACCCCTAGACCTCGACATCAGCTTGTAATTTAACTAAGAAACATAAAAATAAGTATAATAAATATAATAGTTTGTTATAAGCTAAACTAAAAATTAATATTTTTAGTTTTTACTTCTTCCAGTGGCCCATGTGTTGGGTTAATTTTCATTCAATTCACATGTTATTAAAATTAAGAACTGTACAAAACATTTTAGAGCTTACAGAGGAAAATAAAAAAATGGGCTACACAACTTATGTGTAAAACAATATTCATGCAAAAATGTGCATAAAAATGACGTCAGTCTTAGCTCTATGCCTCTATTACCACATCATAAAATAGAGAAAGGCTATCAAGAAGTAAAAAATTATGCTCAAGCAAATCAAGTGCAGTTACAACAATTTTTTACTTACTTTTCTAGTTAAATATAAAGTTAATTAGAAAATATATTGTTATAAAATGTGCTATAAATATTATAATGCATAATATTATAATAATATAGTAATAATAATATATTATTATAATATAATATTGCTATAAAATATTGAAATTAAAAGAGCTTTTGTATCACGAGGAAGGATCCCAAATGTTTTTCGGTTCACGATCAACCCCGTTGTACAAATAATAACATTGAGAGCTTCCATTCATCCTTGAAACAAATGTTTCAAGTGATGCATCCTTACTTCTGGAAAATGCTGGGTGAGTCATTCAAATGTTATACCTAATTTGTTTACCATAATAAAACATAAAATAATATAATTAAATAAATAACTACAAACAAATTGATAACAAGGTAAACTATTTTATACTTTATTATAAACTGTTCTGAAATAATAAAAAATAGTCCTACCAAATAAGAAAACTAAAATAAAAATAAAAATAAAAATTTGTAAAATGTTTTTTAAACATTAATGTATTTATTAAAATTTAATGTAGGTAATTTTTTAATTTTTTAATTTATATTTTAAAGTATTAAATATGCAAAATGCCTTGATTTACAATCTATATATATATAAAAATAAGTGTACATTTTGAATAAATTTTATAGCTCAAGATCCACCGAACCTCGAACCTAACCTAACCAAAATCGATAAAAATTTCAGGGCATATTAAGATTGATATGTAGATGGTTTCTGTGAAGTTTGTACGCTAAAAAGTCTGTTTATTCTCATAACAATTTAATACAGTAAACATATTACTATATCCATGGTTACCATAGTATAATATAAATTACAACAGCAATAACAATGATGCTGTACAAATAAATGAATAATCATCGTTCTTTTTTATACGATTATTATTAAAACGAGTATAATTATTTACTATGGTAAATAAGTGATTTTCTTAAACATCATCTTTTCTGGTAGGAAAATCCAGTTGGTAACTAGTTGGTACTTTGGATGGTCAAAAGTAAAAAATTCCAAATAGTTTTCATACGCGTGGGAAAAAACAATAAAATTAGGGAAATACTAGAATTTTTACTCGTAGCAAATTTATCACAAAATCAATTATGTTTTTTGATGAACACCAAAAAGAAACTAACGTAGTTGCATGCAACTTCCACCAATCTATATATATAAAAATAAGTGTACATTTTGAATACATTTTATAGCTCAAGATCCCCAGAACCGATTTCGATAAAAATTTCAGGGCATATTAAGATTGATATGTAGATGGTTTCTATGAAGTTTGTACGCTGTGCGATATGTGGTTCCGGAGTTATGGCCTCTTAGGTTAGTTAGTCGAAATATTAGATGGAAATATTTGTTTATAAACGGTTGCTATGTACTGTTTATTTGTAACCATTGACAACCCTATATAAGTTAAACCCTAGAGTTAAATTGACGAAAATTCAATACAATAATAAAAATTCTATAGTTATAATATAATGGTGTTTATAATGGTGTTTTTTCGTGTTTTTTTTTCGTCGCTTTATAAAACGTTTGATTGTGAAATTCATATTGTTTTTTTAATGATATATGCCATTACGATAGAAATTCAAATTTTTCTACAGTTTTACATCAAATCGTGTTCCACATTCCATTTCGTTATCGCATTGCGCAGTAAACGTTCCGCTTATTGCAGTACATTGAAAGCATTTGGACATTCGCTGTATTGAATCCATCCGTAAGTATGATTTTTGTTTTTGTTATTGTCAGTGTTTTTTTTTATCGTCGCATTTTAATACGTTCGATTGTAAAATTTATATAGATTTTTTAGTAAAAAGTGCAATTACGATGGAAATTAATTCATTTGTATTTTTTTTAAATGCCATATCAATACGTGTGCAAGCGGCAGCCCTCTCTTTTTGGAAAACACTTTTTACTTCAAAAGGCGTTGATTTAGGCGGATTTAGGCGTTAAAAAATGCCACGACCAAGACGACAAAATATTGGCCGACGAATACGTAATTAATAATTATGTCGCCCAACAGTCTCATGGGAGATTTCAAAGTGAAGAGGCACATTTACAACGAAATGTTCTTCAACATTTACGAAATGAACATCGAACTACATCTGCAGGTCCGTCAACAAATCCAGCATCAAGAGTCAAGACGAACATCACGAATATTGTTTACTCAAAATATGTGTTGGATTAATAATAAAGAATTTGGAAAAAATAAATGATTTTTATTGCATTTTTGTGTTGGTGCTGCGAAGCGACAAGGGGTCGGCTATTAATTATTATAAAACTAATTTTAACTGTACAACCTACGTGCTATTATTTTCGTTTGAAAATTCACGTCGTTTATTTAAGGAATGTTGCTAGGGGACCGAAAAAAGAAAGAAGGTAAATAATAAACATCTGATTTAAGAATATTTCATTTAGACAAAGCAATAACTGCACACGGGCGAAGCCGGGTTATTCAGCTAGTATACAATGAATATTAATGTACTATAATACTATAAAGTTAAAAATAATTATTTGAATATTTGAATTTCTTCAGATATCATTTTTTGAATCTATTAAATATAACTAGTATATAATAAGATATCTATTTAAGTTAATGCATACAATATTTTAATGTAAAAGTTAAAATAATTTCACTAATATTTTAAAAATATTAACTCATCAATAACAAGCTTTACTTTTCACTTATATGTTTAATTTTTATTAGTTATTTGTTTTAAATACAAGGTAAAAATTATTTTAATTATTTTTCTCTATTGTCTTTGTTATAGCTGAAGTACAACCCATATGGTTTATGTTTCAATTTAAAAAGATTATCTTAATAATTATTTGAAAATAACTTGTTGGTCATAGAACACCTAAATAATATCATGTTGAAACAACATATTGTTGTTCATCAATAGGCTGCAAGATTGCAGACAACCCGAGGAATTAAAACTAAATTCATATTGAATTCTGTAAGAATTAAAAATTCATATTCATTATTGGACCACTGGTGCAATAACAATTAAAGAATTTTTAATATGGTGCTCACATAGTACAAAGTATTATTTGGAAAGAGAGCTAAATTGGACAAATGAAACTCAAAGTATGTATACAAAACTATTCAATAATTCTTAGGGCAGAAATTTAAAATATCAATGATAAAAAATAATAACGAATACTGAATAAAATTTTTGTAAATAATAAAAGAAAAAAATGTGTTTATAACTCACCTTGTTAACAACAATAGTTTATTAATTTGTATACGAATAAATAAATAAATAATTATAATACTAGGTTCCGATGAAGAGCATGAACTATGGAATATTCCTGATGTTCCATTACAAGCTCCCGAAGTTAATCTCATTCTCATAGGTGATATTCAAGGTGCTGAGGTTTATATACCAGTTGGCAGTTGATATCCCAGCAATAGCTGAGATTCCTGATGGAGATATTGTAGTGGATCCACCCCTTGATATTACAGAAGCTGGTTACATTGAACCAGATGTCAACATTGTAGAATGCCATACCTATGGAATATAAGTATAAAAATATTTTTTTTATCTAATTATCACATAGATAGGTATATCAAATAATACGATTATAAATAATTATTCAAATATTAACAGCCAGGGGTTTGTTATTGTACCGTAAAAGTGTAAAACATAAGTATTTATTTTGTTTTAATTAAAGCTTATTTTTTCAAAAAACAGTATGCTATTGCAGTATTGCGATCATTTTTGTAATGTTAGTATGTTACTTGAGTCTTGAAACTCCTTATACTTAATACGGTAGGCAATATTATAACGTCCACCTGTATAACATTTAAAATACACAGTTTAATCATTTTAATACTAATTATTAATTATTAATTAAATATTCTTTATTCTCAAAACAGTATGTTAATGCGATCATATTTGTAATGATACACGAAACTCCTTAAATGCTATCCTGTAGGCAATATCATAACGTTCACTTGTGTAACATTTAAAAAGACATGGGACCCTATTACATACGGTTACAAATTTTCATAACCAAAAATATGAAAAAGAATATTCTTCAAGAAATAATACGATTATAAACAGTTATTCACATATTTACGGACAGGGGTTTGCTATAGTACCGTCTTACATTACTATTAATTATTAATTAAATATTCTTTATTCTTAAAACAGTATGCCAGTGCGATCATACTTGTAATGTTACATGCATAGGCGGAAATCGGGGGGAGGGCTAGAGGGGATTAAGTCCCCCCAGAAGTTTAAAGTACAGGTCTTAGCACTTAGCCCCCCCTGGCCATCACAGTTTTAATGTGACTAAATATACAATAATTAGTATAATTGAAAAATGTATTTTTAAAATCTGGATTACAAAATAAATTATAAATAAATATTCTATGATAAAAATGAAATGAAATTAGTAAGATTTTACAAACTTATTGTCAATTGTCATAACTTGGAAAGATCGTAATTAATGTAATATCCAGCAACACGGCAGTGTTGCGAGCTAAGTAAAAAAAAAGGAAGGCGAAGCACTCGACCGTGTATATATACAGTCATACAGAAACCTAATCATTCCCATTTAATACGTGTTAATATTTTGGTATTCTTTGTTAAAGGCTGTAGGTCTAATAAATGGACCAAATAGTTAGAATTAGGTATCAATCGATTGAGAAAATCATAGGCTACGTGCTTTTATAATTTTCATTAGAATCGGTTGAATAATATTTGAGTTATGATCAAAAAACTGTGGATATTTAAGTGATCATTTTATATTATTTTCGCCGCCGGCTGCTGTATTAAACGCGTCTAGTGGTCTTGGACGGGTGAGGGGATTCTTTCGACGGCGGCGTGTGTCTCCCACTACTATTGCTTCCCCCCACCACTAGACACATAACACACTAACACGCGAACATAGTTCACTATCGCTTATCGGTATCAGTGCATTCTGTTTTCGTAATTTCGTTCTTTCATCTCGCGTCCTGCCTCCTGCGTACGAACTTGTTGTCGGCGTTATTGTCTCTTGTCCACAATATTATTATTCATTAATATTCAATGCACGTGGTATCACCTAACCTAACCATATCGATTATCTACCATTGTCCATTGAGCATTTTATTATTAAATAATAAAAAGCCATTATAATAATATTAATTATTATAACAGTCATTATTATAATACTTGACTGCGAGTTATGACTGTCTTCATCTTTGTGTCGAATTGTGTCTACATTAAAAATGGGAACTAAACTCCAAAAGGCGCGAGCTATGCGGAAAAAAATATATCAGGAGTCTACTCAATCTAAAAACGTGGTTGAAAGTTATAATAGTAGTACTATTGAACAGTGCAGTATTAACACGGTACAGGAAGTACCACTAAAAAAAAAGAAGCCAAAATCGAAACAGCTATTTCCATTTTATTTAAATATTGAAAAATTTACTAATAGATTAATTGGTAAATTAAAAATGCCTCTGGTTACAGGTAGGTCATTACTGCAGATAGAGTATTAAAATGGGTGCTGAAGTATAGGAAACAAAATGTTCTTTTGTAAAGAACGAAATTTAAACATCTTAAAAAAATTATAAATAAGAAAATTAATCATCCTGTGGTACTACCAAATGATGTTCAATTAGATTTAAATAATAGTAAGATACATCTGTACAGTTTGAACGGTGGCCTCGTGGTGCAAAAGATGTTTACATCATAATAATGGAAAAAAAATTAAAAATATCTTGACCCTAATAAAAACTAATGATATCCCAACAAAAACACTACGTCAACTCCGTGTAAAAAAACGCTAAGTAAAAAAAAAAATATATAAATGCTATAAAATGTGTGATATAAGGTGGAATCTAAGTAAATGTTCTAATGAATAAAATGTATGTATAAGTAATTAATTCAAATTTAATAAAAATTGGTTATTTATATTAATTTATAATATGAATTATTTTAACTCAAATTGATCCAATTTTGGTTTACTTGGCCGGACACAATTTATTAATTGTAATGGTGCTTTCATTATTTATTACATAAACTACTAGTACTTGGCTATACATTTTTTGGACTGAATCATCCGGCCAAGTAAACCCAAAAATTGGATTAATTTGAGTTAAAATAATTCATATTATAAATTAATATAAATAACCAATTTTTATTAAATTTGAATTAATTACTTATACATACATTTTATTCATTAGACCATTTACTTAGATTCCACCTTATATCACACATTTTATAGCATTTATATATTTTTTTTTTTTACTTAGCGTTTTTTTACACGGAGTTGACATAGTGTTTTTGTTGGGATTAATAATAACTAATAAGTAATAACACCCGCATTGGTTGTTTATTAGCAGTCGTCCGCGTCACGTCACGCGTCGTCCCGGTTTCGATAAAATTACGTAATAATAATATGCTATTTTCAATTCTTTTTTTGTTTAGAAACAAATGTTTAAAGTCAAACTTTGTAAATTGTCTTGTTGAAATAAATAATTGTGAGCGAGTAGGACATTAGAGCCTATATGGGTGCAATCAAGGCCCTATCTGAGGGGGGGGGGTCCAAGGGGTCCGGACACCCCCCAATATTTCCTAAATAGTGTACAAATGTTTAACTACATAAATATTTAATTTTAATACCAACATAAATAATACAGATTTTGGACCCCCCCCCCTCCCGAAAATTTTTTCTGGATACAGCCTTGGGTGCAATGAGAAATATAATGCTCAGCCCCCCCAGTAATTTCACCAAATTTCCGCCTATGGTTACATGAAACTCCTTAAACTAAATTTGGTATTCAATATTATAATTTATAACGTTCACTTGTGTAACATTTAAAAAGACACAGTTTCTTCATGAGACCCTATTACATACGGTTCCAAATTTTTATAACCAAAAATATGAAAAAAAATATTCTTCAAGAAATAATACGATTATAAATAGTTATTCACATATTTACGGACAGGGGTTTGTTATAGTACTGTCATACATTACTATTAATTATTAATTAAATATTCTTTATTCGTAAAACAGTATGCCACTGCGATCATACTTGTAATGTTACATGAAACTCCTTAAACGCTATCCGGTAGGCAATATCATAACGTTCACCTGTTAAAAGACACGGTTACCTCATAAGTCATAGGACCCTATTACATACGATTCCAAATTGTTATCACCAAAAGTATGAAAAAGAATATTCTTTTATTGTGAGGGTAGTCAATTATTGTCTATTTAAACCTACATTAAATTAAATTAATATAATTTTGGACAAAATTAATTTTTACTTTTAGTTTAACAGAAGAAGTAATGATTGTAAGTACATACAAATTTCACAAAATGTTTATACAAACAATTTCTGTACACAATAAAATTTTCAATATGTTTTGACTTTTTTTGAACTATTTATAGACATAATAAATTTTTGTTCATATCTTTTTTTTTATTATTGTCGATAAAAAAATGTTCAGTCTGTCAAAAAATATGAAAATGTAATACAATATTCTTCATAACTTGCTGTACGTGAGAATTAAAAAAAAAGTTGAGCGTATGTCTCTCATAGTATTTTATAAGCGTCTAAAGTTAAAATTTCGACAAAATACGTAAAAATCACGAAATTATGCAGTTTTTTTTTAATTAGGAAATCCATAAAAATTTTTCTGTTTAAAACTAAGATTTGAAAATTCAACAAAGGATTCTTTATATGTTTTTCTACCTTTCTAAAAAAGAAAAAGTTTACCGGAAACTCAAACAAAATTTTTATGAAAATTAAATTAGACATTGGATGTTTACCAGTTTTCTCCTTGAACAATTTTCTTATTTTAATGTAATTCAAAAAAAAATTTCCAGACATTTCATTGAATGTTAAGATTACCAATTCCTATACATAAAAAAATATTTTGATAATGTTTGAGCTAATTATAGGCCTAATGATTTTTGGTTTTTTCAAATTTTTTTTCTATAAATATCGATAAAAAAATGTTGTTCAGTCAAATTTCTTGAAAATGTAATACAAGATTTTTCATTAGTTGTTTAAAGAATAGACCAAAAATAATAAAGATACATTTTGCCAATTTTTGTTTTATAAGCATTTAAACTTCAAATTTTGTCCGAATTTCATCGATTTTCAAAAAATCTAAATCAAAACTTTTTTATAGACATTTTAATTTAAAATTTGGTCATCAGAATATCGAACATTTGCAAATCGTTTTGTGGTTAAAAATTCATAGAAACTTTTCTATTTCTATTTAAGGTTTGGAAATTGAACACTAGATTCTAAATACTTTTTTCTTACGACAACCGTAAAAAAAATTTGTTAGGAAAACATTTAAAAAAATGTATAAGTGTTTAAATTTAAAATTCTAACAAAATTCATCAAAATCAAGAAAATATACAAACTAATTTGTATTGAAAAATGTATAACATTTTGAGAATTTATACCTAAGGTTTAAAAAATTTAATACAATTTTCCAATTTTTTTTTTATTAGTAAATTCATAAAAATGCTCTATTGAAATCTAAGATTTTAAAATCCAACCCAAGTTTTTCTATAACTTTTCCTATTTTTCTAAAAAAAAATTTACAGGATAGTCAAAACTAATTTTTTATGAGCATTTCAAATTAGATATTGGATATTTGCCCTTAAATTAAAATTTTCGTTGGGTCAAAATGCTTGAAAATTGAGTGCAAGATTAGTAGGGTAAAAAGGACAGTTCAGCAGCACCTCCCAAACTTGTAATAAATACTCAATATAGACAACCTACAACACACATTAACCTAACTGAATCTCAACCGTCGCACACACACACACACAAGATACAACATCGCATACGATTATACATTTATACGAATAGAGTAGACACCCACCAAAGCATATGCTTTTCACATATATCTCACCTACATACGCTTTTAACATAAATATCACCTACATATACGCATACTCACGTTTATAATACATTTGCATACCTACAAACATATAACCTTACTTATTATACATTTTACAGTTTATATATCAATAAGACATAGTAGTTCAGTATACGTTCCATATAGTTTTACATAGTACATACACACTTAAATACCTTGACCATACACTTACCGACTACAATATACAAGCAGATGCATACACGCGATACCATATAGTTCACAAAACTACATCAGAATTCAATATAGTATAGTCTTTTGTTTACTCAATTTCACACACACACACACCCATAGTCACAATTACTCACATTTAAACATTCCAATCTATCTCTACCAC
Source organism: Neotoxoptera formosana (assembly GCA_022818045.1). Lineage (NCBI taxonomy): Eukaryota > Metazoa > Arthropoda > Insecta > Hemiptera > Aphididae > Neotoxoptera > Neotoxoptera formosana. The sequence continues at coordinate 40,800,459 of CM040633.1, read as the reverse complement.
CCTTTCTCACGCCTTTACCGCATTATCGTTTATACAACTATACTAGTATACTACTATACTCTATTCCAAATAAGATCAGCCTTCGGCGGCGACCAGTTTTCGCCCGGTGGCGGTCAGGCTCCCCCACCTAGTAGTTGTTCGACTGCAGCTCTGCCAGCGGCAGCGGCCGATGTTCGACGCTGACGAGTGACGGTATGTGTGTCGTGTGTGTCACTAGTCTGCATCATAACGCGTGCAATTTAAGTTATTTGTACAGGTCGCTGGTCTACAATAGACTAATTACGTTGCTCTAGCCGTCGCGCCGCGACGGCAAAGTTCGAAACCCCGTGCTCGTAGTGAAGCCACGCCCATGCGCACAACTTGGACGCCGAAGGCTGATCTTTTTGGAATAGGGTATACCGACCTGTAGAGACAGATCCGAGTATTGCCGATGAACACCAGCCAGAAAGTATATTCATGGAGCAAAATTAATTCAGTCCGTGTACTACCGTCTATGTGTATTCTCGTGTCATTACCGAGTTCTAATTTGTTTTAGTGTAATCAAATATTTTACAAGTATTATAAAAAATTAAACTATTTATTTTACTTTATTAAACACCGTAGTTCGTTTTTCGTCCGTTAGCTCTGTTATTGTACTCTGCGGCTATTAAACCGCTTAGATAAAACTATTTTACATTGTTATTTAAAGTATAATATATTTTTCTATAGTTCATTACCCGTCTATTCGTTGTAGAGTAGTGTCTTGTTTCGCGAGTTCGACTAGTGTTCTTCCGTTTTAACGTTATCATGTTCTTGTGTAGTATATTATGCGATAAGACCTTTACTAGGATCTGCAGTCTACACAGACATGCCAAGTCACATGATTTATCCAATAAAATTTCTTGCAGTATATGCTCAGAAATATTCACACGAAGAGATAACCTCATCAGACATAGCAAGGATAACCATAGTAAGTATTTTTAAACACAATATACAGATTTATTAGATATAATATATAATTTTTATTTCATGTTTAATAATCACTATAAAACAAAATAATTATATGCATTATAAAAGCAATATATAATAAAGGTGTAGAACTAAGTGTAATTTGTTCAATGAATTATTTTTTTCAAGTACCTAATTAGTAATAATAATTCTATTTTCAGGTTCAAATATTGTAGTCCAACAACAACCAACCAAGCGAGAAATTCAAGATTTTTTTAAACCAGCTGAAAACATTTACGATTATAATGGTAAATGTATGATTCATAACTTTAGATAAATATAATATATATAACTTACTTATATTAATTTATAAAAAATAAAACACTTCATGTAAGAATATAACTTTATCGATGATTTATTAACAAAAAATATTGTTTTTATTTATTTATTTATTTATATATATTTACGGGCAAAGCCCTTTACAACAATAAACCAACAGAACCATAACATTAAGATACAATATAAGTTTAGACATGATAATAATTCAATAATAGTAATAATAATAATAATATTAATAATAATAATAACTAGTAATATAAAATAGTAATAGTAAAATAGAACACAAAAAAAAAAAATAAAAAAATAAAAATTTTCAATATTAAAATATATTATGATAAATGGTACTCTCATTGACTAGCCGCATCATGCGATCAATAGGATTATTACTGCCATAAATGGTAGTGTGCTTAGAAACTAGGAATGGGACATGGTGTCGAATAATGCGAGAAGGGACCTTGAAATTGACCAATTTAAGAAGTGAGGGAGCATCAAAGCGACCATCCACTAGTTTTTTCAAAAACTCTACGTTGGTGTTAACTCTCCTGTCAGCTAATGAGACGAGACCTAATTCCTGCATAACTATAGAGTAGTCATGGGGAGGATGTCTTATTTTCAATGTAAAAGCTGCGCAATATAGGAATCGTCTCTGAACACGTTCTAATTGACAGGACTTAGCTAACGTATAAGGGTCCCATAGGACAGATACATAATCTAATAAGGAACGGACCAACAAGCAATAGATTGTTTTCAGAGAAGAATACAAACTAAACTCTTTCGAAATACGTATTACGAACTTAAGCGTTTTTAAAGCTTTGCAACATAGCATTTCAATATGGGAGTGAAAATTCAGGTCAGTATTAAAAATAATACCTAAATCTTTCTTACTACTCACAGACGTCACATTAGAACCATTGATTGCATAAGTATAACTGATAGAGGAGCGGTGTTTAAAAAATGACATGGAGTGACATTTATTCACATTAAACTGTAAACCAATAGTATTAAACCATGCAACCATATTGTTTAGGTCCTCCTGGAGCGCAGAGCAGTCAGATAAGTTTTCAATTTTCGTAAAAAGTTTTATGTCATCAGCAAACATGAGAGATTCACAATTTTTGATAACCCCTTTGATGCCATTTGCATACAGAGAAAACCAGATCGGGGATAGATGCCCTCCCCGAGGAACTCCAGAAGAGACTTTAGAGATAGAAAATGTACAGCCGAATACTTTAACCCATTGAACTCGGTCGGATAGATAGGACTTGAATCACGACAGCAAAGGTTCGCCAAACCCGGCCTTGTATAGAGCATCAATTAGGCAGCCATAGTCAACTCTATCAAAGGCTTTTGCAAAGTCTGTGTAAATAACATCTACTTGGATGTGCTTTTCAACAGCCTCCAAAACAAAGTTGTTAAATACCAATAAATTCATAGTGACCGAGCGACCAGGTCTGAACCCATACTACTCGTCGATGAGAATTGAATTAACAGTAGATTGAATATTTCTCAATACCAGTTGTTCGAAAAGTTTGGATATGTGGCACAAAATTGAAACTGGTCTATAATTTTTGACATCGTTTTTATCACCTGATTTAAATATAGGAGTGACAGAGCTAATCTTCAGGATAGATGGGAAAACTCCACAATCAATGGAATAAAAAGTAGCCACAGTGGAAAACATAGTGAAGATTTAATATTGTACAAGAAAATACCTGATAAGCCATCTGGGCCTACCGACTTTACATTTTTCAGAGCATCTAGGCCATCATCAATATCATAGATGCTGAATGAGCAAATTTTTTCAAAATGTCATAAATGTCACATTTAATATAATACTAATAAAGACATAAATAGGCATACTATTTATCTAAAGATCTTAATAAACTATTACGAACGCCAGCCTATATACATGTTACCATTACTATTGTTTCATGCTACACAAAAGAACGTTGTGTATTATTACTATAGGTAACTGAGAGCTCTATATCATATTTGTTTTTGATTTTACATATATAATGTATATATATATATATATACAATATACATGTATGTAATACTAGAGCTTGACACCTACCTCATTTTATTAATGTATATTTTTAAAAATCATCTAACATCTAAAATAAACTTAATACAATTACTCAAATCGCTATCAACTAAACACCCAATTAAATATAACCTAAAATTGCAAGCTACATACAATAGACCACATGTCGACAATTCTGCAGAGAACAGAGCATTTAAGACCTCAGCCAAGGAAATTTTCATGAACACAGATATCGAAGCCAAAATTAATATAGATTTTGCTAATCTTATGTCCGAGGAAAACGTCTATACTTCGAAAGGAAGTGGATTTACTTTACAATCTATAGATGGCTTGTTGTTGGGCATTTATAAATATACACCTATGGGTGGCTCGTCATACATTCTGTTACCAAATGATATCAAAAATTAAAAAGCAATTATAATATTTAAGCAATTAAATATTAAAATTGTGGCTGAAGAAGAAAAAGATCATTTCGATCTCATACTAATTAGTAATTAGTAATTACTAATTATCAACGGGGATAAAAGCCACTACACATATATATCAAATTTCTCACTACTTGTCCGTGCACAAAAAACATCACATGACGGCCATGTAATATTTTGCAAACGGTACTTCACATATTAAATTCACCTATAATATTGATATTACATATTATGTTTTAATTTAAAATAAATTGTTATTATATTATTGTTTTATTTTGGATTGATTGAATATATAAAATAATTTTGTTTTTTTTTTGGCAGATATTGATTTAACTTCAGACAACGACAGTGATGAAAATAATGCTTAACATATATAAGTGAATTATTAGACTTCCGGGTGAATATTATATAATGTTCAGGTTGTAACATGGACTGATCTGATTGGCTTTTTTCTTCATTTTATTTTCTGCTTTGTATATTTTATATGCTTATAATTTATTTGTTATTTTCTAATTTAGATTAATACTTTTTGGAAGAAAACGTAATTTTCGGAAAGAATATGATTGGAGAATTTATTATTGGGGAGAAAAAAAATTGGGAGAATTGGAAGCGATCCATTCAACCCAGTTGTGACTTGTGGGTCACTTTAGGATCAGATTTCTATTAGATGGCGTTATTCATACAAGTCATCGACTGTGATATCTACCGCGATAAACTATTAAGTGTAAACAATAAACAATTAACATTAATAATTAATTTTCTGTTTGTTCAAAATTCATCAAAATCTTGGATGTTTGCAAATTATTTTGTAGTTAAAAATGTATAAAATATTCAATTTTTATACACCTGAATTAAAAAATTAAAACAAGGTTTCTCGTAACTAGTAAGTAATGTAACAAAAAATTCAAAAATATATATTAACATGATTATTTTTTATAGTCATTTTTAGTTCAAATTTGTTCTTATACAGTTCCAATCAAAGGTAACTTTTAGGACTATTGAAATATTATACATATCAATTATAAACTCATATAATAGCTCTACAGTAAATTATAATATTCAATAGTCAGTTGTAATAATGTGTAACAGGATATATATATGTGTGTAGGTATATATAAATTTATAGGTATAAATATGTAATAATGATGTGACAACAAATGGTTATATTAATATGATTGTGTATTGTCCTTGATCTAATTCAGTGGATTGCCTATCTATAAGTGGTTTGGATGCATGTAAATCACTTCAGGCTAATCTTATCTTAATATTTGGTTCAAGCGACGCCGGGTGGGACTAAATTAAATATTGTTGTAACTTGTGATGATATATTATATATAATATACTTAGTATATTTTAACTGTTATATTTTTCTAATATAATAATATAATTTTCAGTGTTCTGGAATTGTTTGACCACAAATATCACATTACAACCGTCATTTTTAAAGTCATGTCAAGCCAATCGCCGTCCAAATCAGACGTGACTACGAATAGTGGTTCAGCGGTGGATGACAACAATCTCATTGGTTTTAAGCCAATCACAACCTTCAAATGGACTACAAAACTTAAGAAGTATCTGTTACTGAACATGATACGTCTGAAGCCTAGTGGTATGTCTAATGAACTGATAAAACTTGATTACTGTTGTCATTGACTTAAGAAAAAATTTTTTCTTGCATTCAAACTTTCGCGTTACTTGACTAGATGAGGTCCTTATTAATTTGAATAGTTATTGATGTTCTAACTGTACAATTATTATATTTAGATATATATATATATATATACACACACATTTTATTCATAATAAATAAAATATTTTGGTTTCAGGAATTAACAAACACTTGAGTATGCTTCTATTAAAAGAAAAACTATGTAAAGCATTAAAACTTAATATACCAATTAAGGTTCTATGGAATTATTTGTCAACTAAATGGGATATTAGAGCTGCTGTAAACAATAACTTTATTGATGATAATTAACCTTTATACATAATGACATGAGTCTAATAATTTTTTTATTTTTAGAATATTATTGAAGATATAAATTTTAATATTAGTGAGAAAGACTTTGTTTTACCAGAAGAGTATGACCAGCTAATTGCTGAAGAAGGAGAAACAATCAAAACACTGGAAAAAGAAAGAAACATGATTGTATTGATATTTTAAATTATTACTTTAATAATTAAAAAAATTCTATTGTTTTGATTAATATTTTATTTTCAAAGGTTTAATGTTTAAATAACGAAATTAACAAGACAAAATTATTAAAATGGAGTGATAAAACAAGTTCCAAGTCTAATTCTATGTCCTCTGTAGATTCGAATGAAGGTAATAATGAGACGGTTCCTTCAACATTAATAGAAAGTTCTCCAGTTAAAACAAATGAAGTTGGATCTGACAATGGTTCATATACTAGAAGATCATTGCGTACAAGACTAGTAAATAGTAAATCTGATGAAAAAAACAAATTAAAAGATTTGAAACAATTAAATAAAAAAAATATCAAACCAATCTAAAGATATGAAGAAGAAATCTCAAATTTCAGAGGTCGAAAAAGAAAAGGTAGAAATGTATTAGAATCTAAGTTTTATTTCTGTAAATAATAAACAATTTTAGTGAATTTCTTCAAAATTTGAATACAAACTCTCTTAAAAAATAAAATGTAACTATATAATTTTGATGTTTCCTAATTGCTGTAAGGAAACCTTGAGGAATCATGTATTCAATTATCAAGCTTTTCTACTCACAAATATTATAACAATTGTATCATACATTAGTCTAATCAAAACTAAAAGTTGAAAAAGAGCCAATATTTAAAAAAATGGTGCTCAGAAAATGCCAATATTAATATTTTGTGAAAATATTATATGTTACAGATATTTTAATTAAAAAAATTATTTTCTCTTAAATATTCCTGTTTTTTCATATCATAAATTCCCCTTTAAAGTATATACAGGAAAAAATTTGCCAACAAAAACTTCCTTCAAAGTTTAAAATTAGAACATTTTGTCAACTATTAAGTGTCTACAGAAACACAAAAAAAAAAAACAACACGATGTTATACAGCTAATACATTCTCCACGCATCAAAATAGATATACATATTCTTTTATAACATGATAATAATTCAAAATTTGTAGAAATTTACAGTTAAAATACTAAATAGTCACAATTAAACCAAAAATAATATCAAACTAATGATTTTAGTTTATAAAATACAATGGTATTTGTCTGTTTTAAAATTGTTGATATAAACTTTCAGGTCCAATCAAGGTCGAAGTTAACACATAAAGGTACAGGATCCTAAGCTTGGAACACCATTCACCTCGAGTTCAATGTGATATCACGGAAGCGGGAAGACGGTACCTAATGTCTTCTCTTCTGACTCCTCAATTACACAAATATAAAAGAATAAGCTCAATTTAATATTTAAGGGACCAGTTGAAAAAATGTGTTATGTTGGGAATTGTTCATCAAAGGACGGAAATTGAGCATATTTATCTTGATTAACATGTTATAATGTATTTTTAAACTGCTAATTTGTGTTCTGCCATGCTCTTTAACAGTTTATATAATCCAGTTATTATTAACTGGAGTTAACTTTTTTAGCATACTCACCAGTCTTAGTAATAAATATTTAATACAATTTTCAGTCCTGGAAAAAATGAGCTGCCTTGTTGCATCAGACTTACCGTCTAGTGTTTTACACGAGAATGTTTAAATCTATAAGGAGACAAAAACACGGGCAATGAATGTAAAATTTAAATTATTTATTTTATTTTAATGCATGTATTATATTTGTGATTGATAATTGGCTCTATAGAGCATAATTCAAGCTCCAGAGCTCATTATAACAAATTATCCAGAAAGATGTCCTGCTGCAATTCAATTTGGTAAATACAAAGTGGAGACTTGGTTTTCATCTCCCTTTCCTCAAGAGTATTCTTGACTTCCAATATTGTTCCTTTGTGAATTTTGTTTGAAATACACTAAAAGTAAATCGGTTTTGGGAAGACATATGCACCACTGTTACTGGAGACACGCACCACTCAACTGAAATCTATTAGCATCTCAGTTTTCGAAGTAAAGTAATTTTATTTAATGATCCATAATTCTTATACAATACATTTTTTTCCCACTCAGGTTGATGGAAATTCCAGCAAAATTTATTGCCAAACATTATGTCTATTAGGAAAATTATTTTTAGATCATAAAATTGTATACCATGGTGTCAAATCTTTCGTATTTTATGTGCTGACAAAAAATTATTGTTTTGTAAGTACACCCATTGTCTATTTAAATACATTGTGTAGTTTTTATAGTTGTCTACTATTGTTATGTTTTATTAAACATTTTAAGGGCTATCATTTGGTTGGTTACTTTTCAAAAGAAAAACATTGTCAGCAAAAAAATAATGTATCTTGTATCTCAACTATGCCTCAGTATCAAAGACAAGGGTTTTTACGATTTCTTATTGAATTCAGTAAGTTCAAACTATAAGCACCTAGTTGTTATTGTAAATATTACATATTTCCAGGTTATCTTCTATCGAAAATTGAAGGGCAACCAGGAACACCAGAAAGATCTCTTTCCGACTTGTGTCAAGTAACATATAATGCATATTGGAAAACTGTTATATTAGAATATTTAAACAAACACAGAGAAAGTCACTCTATCTGTATTAATGATATTAGCAGTGAAACTGGTAATTTGAAATTTTTTAAATTGAATTGTGTGAGATAATTTTAACAATAATAACAACTTTAATTCAGGTTTAACGAGACATGAATAATAGTTAGTTTTTTCTGATATAAAAACATTAACATTTATTAAAAACATAATAATTTTTAGTAATTATTATATTTTTTTAGGATAACCAAGATCTTGAAGAACCTCTTCCAATAAAAATTGAAATAATCAAAAGTCCAATAAAAAAAAATCATAGGTGTTTAATATAGTGCAAAATAAAAACCCAATTCTATTCAACCTAATGAAAACACAATAAGTATAGTAAAAGAAAAGCCAACTGTGAAAAAAAATCAAAACGAACAAATAATAAACACAACAGAAGACAAATTCATTAAAGACCATCCAACTGATGCTAAGTCTGATCCAAAATGTAAATCTGCTGAAAAATCTACGGAAAATGACAAAAATGTTGAAAAATCTAAGGAGGTCATTATAGATGTCATTATAGATAGTTATCAGTGATAACGTATCACCAATACAATCATTTATTGCACATCAGATTCACTTTTTAAAACATTAACCGATACTTACCGTTTTACATCACAAGTTAATAAAATCCTAATTAAACTAATGAGGATTATATTGTTGTTATTTAACTATAACATTAAATTTAAATATTTTTAAATAATAAAACATACAAAAAAATATTAAATAATGATTTTTTATACTAGATGGAAATATGCAGAGGCTAGTATAAAATTATATACGTGAAATCGGGATTCAAAAGATGCCAACATCAAACAAAACAAATGACCTTGTACGGGAAATATTGGATTGATTATCAACAGATCCAAAACGAAAAATAATAAAAATAAATAGAAATAAACTTAATTTAAATGTATAAACCATTTATTAATATTATATAAATCAATACATTAATTATAACGAATTGAAGTTTATATAAAATAATGAAAAATGATTAACATTTTTAGTTTAATGATTATGAATAATAAAAGTAGTAATAATAATAAAATTAATTAAACATGTATTTGTTTTTACTATAATATTGAAATCAATTCATATATGGTAATTATTAATAATAAGAAGTTCAAAGAGCAAAACGATTGATACAAATTTTATTTTTATACCATCATTAAATCATTTAATATCATTGCTGATAATGAATTATTGTGGAATTGAAGTATTTCATATTTTCATATATAAAACAAGAATCATCGTTCTGTATACAACAAACGCTAAAATCAAAATTTTGAATATACTGGTTTGTAAAATCATTTCGCTGACAAGATGAAGGTAAAATATTTAGGTCTGCTTTAATTAATGAATACACTGTATTGAAAGTTGACTGATATGAAACCAACTTTTTTTGCTTTTCAACGATAAACGAATCAATACATAGTTGTAATTGTTTTAAACGATGTAGGTCGGTATATGATAAGGTAATAAAATTATCATTAATATTTAATTTAATAGTAAAATGATTTAAATTGACTAAATAATACATGTTGTCAGTTATTTTTACACATTTACAATTAGTATATAGATTATTAGTTAGAGTACCTACTATAATTGCTATCGCACATTAGTGTATACTACTGTAATAAATCGAGCTTTATCATTTTTTTTGTAAAAAATGTATTCTACATTCTAGCAATATAACAACAGAAATAATTTTATCAACTAACAATCCAATCGTTATACTTTTCTTGTTAAAAGATCAGATATCGAATGTGGACTTTGACACAACAATTGATGGAATCATATAGTGTAGCGACATGATCTTTTTCGTATAGATGATTTATGATTATTAATTTTCAATACAAATAGAAATAACTAATAACTTTAAAAAACGTGAATCACGGATGTTATTAACATTGATATGATCGTAACAACACGTATTTGAAAACTAAGTATATTACTATTGTACACATATTAATATATACTAAACTGATTAGGTATAAAAAACTAAAGTGACCGTGAGGTAAAATCAAATAACGCGTAGAAAGGAAAGGAGATTATTGTACCTGATCCGTTGAACCTGAAACTTTTATTTTACACCTAGTATATTTAATTTAAACTTGATGCGTTATCTTACTTGGGCAACAAGATCACGAGGTATAAAATTAAATAATAACACATTTAAGTTGGATAATTCAATATTTATTTAGACAATATATTATATACATTTGTAAATAAAAAATGTTTTTTTTAAAAATGTCAATTTGGTTTCAAACCTGAATTATCTACTATAGATGCACTTTTTAAGGTAGACAATTTTGTTAGGAATAATATTGACAGTAATAATAAGGTAATGGGTATCTTTTTAGATGTACCTACAAAAAGCTTTTGATTGTGTGAATCATAAACTATTGATGTTTAAATTAGAAAATGCGGGTATTCATGGTTTACCTAATAATTTAATTAAACCCTTTTTAAGTTGTAGTCTGTAGAACTCCAAGAGTTAAACTAAATGATAAATATAGTGATATTCTATAGAAGTATCTTGTGGTGTACCACAAGGAACAGTCCTAGGTCTCTTATTATTTATAATTTTTATAAATGATCTCCTAAAAAACAATTCTATTTTAAATACTGAAATTTTGAGCTAGGCTGATGATACTGCGATTTTATTATCTGAACAAACTACAGATACTTTGTATTATAAAGCAAATAGAATACTAAATAATATTTATACCTGGTTTTGCAAGAATAAATTAAAACTAAACTTGTTGAAATCTAAATACATTTGTTTTAATCCACAAAAGTGTAATACTTTGAATAATAAAATCGACAGAAACAAAACAGAAGACTGCGCTGCCGCACGGGAACGTTTCCCATAATACCTATGTACACCACATTATTACTAATAAATAGATAATTAATAAAAAATGTTTAACAAATTGAAAATACTATTTTATAGGACTTTAGCAGGGTACTATTTATTATTTGCAACACTTGAATATAAATTATACTTATTACAATTTCAAAGGGAAATAAAATGTATAATACAATAAAAGTAAAAAAAAAAGTATAATATCCTAAATACTAGATAAATATCACAACAGTTGTTAACCTCTCTGGTTTTAAATCATATATACAAGATTGTTTTATACATTATATAATAAATAATCAAATGGTTTAAACGGAAGTTCAGGTCTGTTATATTTGTCACAAAATTTACATGAAAGTAATAACTTACATGGTGTCATAAAACTAATTACAACCAGAAAAACGAAGTCCACTCGTGTTACATTCTTTTGGAGCTTGAGATCCATCATTACACCATTGACTATGATAAAATTTATATCTGCAAGGCAATAAAGATAGCATGTTAAATGATCATAATTTATATATTAATAATAAAATATAACTAACATTTCATGTTTCTTTTTAACATATAAATTGCTACCAAATGCAGACACAGGTAAGTTATCTGTAATTTCAATCGCTTTAATGTTCAATGGACTGGGCAATAAAGTTGTCAATTCTTCCTTATTATTGTCATTAGATTTCTGTGGATGGTGTTTATTACGACCTTCCTTCAAATACTCTACTCTTTTTAATTCCCTAATTCGTTGCAAATCCCATCTGAAATAACAAAATCAAAATGTTAACATAACATAATATAGGTACACAAAAAAAAAATATCTATAATTGCATTACCTTTTTCGTTTTTGTTCACATTGTTCAAGTCTATAATGTCTGCTTTCATAGATATCATCAGACATATTTTCAGTACCTTCCATAGAATACCAACTTGAATATGTTTTAACCCTCCAACTTGGTATCTACAAAATCATAATATATGCTTATGTATTAAAAAGAATACTAAATGCTTACTAGGTTGAACACCTGTTAAATGAAAAGCTTACTTCTAAATTACTGTTAGTATTTTCAGAAACTGGTTCATCTTTTATAGGATCATAATTTCCTAGGCATGTATAATATGCATTATCTGCTATGATCAAAGACAACTCTTGCATTTTACCTATTTTAGCTTAACATGGAAAATAAATAAAAATTAAACTCTATTAAGAAAATGTTAATATTTTAAAAATAAAAACAACCTGATTTAGCTCGTGTTATCCAAGTTTTCGGCCGTCGCGTTTCGGTAGGTAAAAAAAACAATAAATGATTGATCAACGAACGCGGTTCGCAAAATCGCAATTACGGCGACACAATAATATTCAAAACACAAACAAACACGTTATCAGCGCGCAAGGACGGCAGTGCGAGAGTGAGCAACACGTCGACTACTCGGCTATAAGCACGATTAAAGATTTACTAAAGTATATCTTTAATCGTGGCTATAAGATACTGTGGTTGCGAGACGGCAGCAGAAAAAAACACCGTTAAATGTTCTTATCAAAAACCTCCTGGCTATTAGCGGAACTTGTGGTGTATCATAGTCGTCATATTATTTTTCTAATCCCGCTTTTTTTTTTTTAATAAAATAAATTTATAAATGATTATTCATTATGAATGTTTGTTGATAAAACATGATCACTTTTACTGTATTCAGACATCATCACCTAAGAAGAGAAAGGTAAAATACCAAACTATATCTTGTTATAAACAAAGCATACTTTTTACATATATTTTAAACTTTTTTTAAAACAATTTTTCTTGTTGGGTAGTAAATAAATTTTTTTACAAAAATTAAATTGTAGGTACAAATTAGAAAGTTATTATTTTTATACATTGATGTAACAGTTGCGTTTTGCACACCGAACAAGCAACACGTATGTTTCGCTTTCGCAGTTCGCGAAATAGTGCTGACTAAGTTATTACAATTTTTTTGTTAATGTTTACAATGCAAACCACGGCCTGTCGGACGGATGGTAAGTTTTTTATAAACAAATATTTTTTAAGTGGGTTAAGCTTAAACTGACCGAATTACACAATGAATCCAAGTATAGACGTCGATTCAAACCCGCCGCATAATATAACAGTTGAGGACACAAATACAAAACGACAATGCGACCTTGAAACATATGGTAACGGAATTGCAATTAAACAATGAGAAATTACAACTTCAGATTTCTGAAATAAAGGCCGGGAGCTCCAAAGAAATTTTGAGCTCGCCAAAAACACTAATCAAAGTGACGAAAGAAGTAGCGAAAACTTCTGTAAAAATCCATAAACCACCTCCAATAACAGTATGTGGTGTAAATGATTTTAAACAATTAATGGTTAATTTAAAACTCAAAGAAATTGAAGGACACGAGCAACAAATGAAAACTTTGACTAATGGTGAAATTAAGATACTAACAGGCGACGAACTATAAAAGTATTACAAGAGCAAAAAGTTGAGTATCACAGATACCAACTTAAAACAGAAAAAAAGTTTCGGGTGGTAATTCGTGGATTACACCCTGAAACTGACCCATGTGACATTAAAAGTGAATTATCCGAGCTAGGACATTTTGTACATAATGTTACGAACATTCAAATTAAAAAAAAGGTCGACCCTAACAACAAGCTTAGTGATCGAACTACTGTAAGGCTTCCATTATTCTTCATGGATTTGGAGCCACAAGCAAACAACAAAGACATTTATGATATTAAAAACTTGTGCTATCATATAATAAAAGTGGAACTTCCAAGGATAAATAAAGAAGTTCCACAATGCAAAAATTGCCAAATATTTGGTCACACTCAAAACTACTGTTTCAAAACACCAACGTGTGTAAAATGTAGTGAAGGACATACTTCACTAAATTGCCCTAAGTCTAAGAAATCAAATGCGAAATGCGCAAACTGTAGTGAAGGATATACTGCAAATTGGAAAGGATGCATCACTTATAAAAATGCATTAGAAAAAGCTCACCCTAAAAAAACTACAGCAGTACAAAGAATACAACAAAAGCCGGCGAAACCAGTCACTCAAGAAGTTTCTTTTGCACAGATGGCTAGTTCTTCCAACGAAAATCAAAAGGGTCTGACTCAAACCCATACACAATAAAAAAAAAATGTACCTAAATCGCTATCTGACGTTATGGCAGCATTAACTAAATTAAATGAGAGATTGGACGGGCTTGAAAATGGCCAGCCAAAAACCAAAGCGCAAAAGAAAAAAAAATGAGTAGAACACTTCGAATCATAACATGGAACGCTTGTGAAATTTTAAAATGTTTACTTTAATTCTTTTTTGAATTACATTAAAATAAGAAAATCGTTACCGGAGAAAACTGGTGAACATCCAAAGTCTAATTTCAAACGATCATAAAAAATTTGTTTGAGTTTCCGGTAAACTTTTTCTTTTTAGAAAGCTAGAAACACATATAGACAATTTTTTATGAATTTCCTAATTTAAAAAAATGCATAATTTCGTGATTTTTACGTATTTTGTCGAAATTTTAACTTTAGACGCTTATAAAAAACTATTAGAGACATACGCTCAACTTTTTTTTAAATTTTAAGTACAGCAAGTTATGAAGAACATTGTATTACATTTTCTAGTTTTTTGACCAACTGAAATTTTTTTTATCAGCGTTAATAAAAAAAAAAAAATCAAAAATTAATTATGTCTATAAAAAGCTTAAAAAAGTCAAAACATATTGAAAATTGTATTGTGTATAGAAATTGCTTACATAACCATTTTGTGAAATTTTCATATGTATTTACGGTCATTATTTCTTCTGTTACACCAAAAATAAAAATCAATTTTGTTAAAAATTAGCTTTGCGTACAAATTCCCATATTTCCTTAATTTTTTTTTTGTTTTTCCCGACGCGATTAAAAACTATTGCTGCCTTTAACTGTGGCGACAGATACAAAAAAAAACACACATCATTGAAGAATCAATACATTCATCGCTTCGCTCAGAATCTAAAAAAACATATATCAATTACAATTAATCATTTTTGTTTTTGATAAATCGATGTGTATAGAATAGTGACTTGGTGTGAAACAAGCAGCAGCTCCATCGCTCCATTCATCGCTTCGCTCACAATTTAAACTCTATAATCGTATTTATTTATTATTAAATTACCTATATAATATATATTACGTATATACATTTATATATAATATATATATATATATATATATATATATTATTGACAACCATTTAATGATATCATAGTAATAATAATATTTATTTTGAGAGAAATTAATACTAATTTCCAATATAACGAGTAAAGTAAAAATAAATAGTACGAGATTTATTTTAATCGAATGATTTTATCTGATAGATCAGAGGGGAAATAGGTTGTAGAGAGAAAAATCAAATAGTGCCCAGACATCCTCTTAAGGATACAAATAATAGTATGAAGAAAACATTTTTATTTTTATTGTATAAAATTACATAAAAATAATTATATCATACAGATACATAACTATATATTTATACCTATATACCTTTTAACGTGTAAAATATACAAATTCCATTTTCATGCATTGCATACACCACAATTTCGAATAGTGCGTAGTGTACGTATAGTCAACCATTTATTCAAATGTTACGGTAGTGCACGGACTTACCATAAAAGTGTACTAATAAAAAAAGTGCTACGTACAACTTATCGTAACTATGTAAATTCATTTATTTTCAATGTATTAAATGCAGGAATGAAACCCTAAATATTTGCGTTGAGAAAAGTTAAAAAAGTCAAAAACTTAGAATGGGTGAGGTGGGGGACACGTGTCTTCAGCCCCACCAACTGTTTTTTAGCGATTGCGGGGGCGGATATTGAGCAGGAATTCTGGAGTTGATGGCAGGAATTGGCAGGAATTAAGCACTAAATATTTGCGTTGAAAAAAGTTAAAAAAATCAAATGGGTGGGGGTGGGGAAATGTACGTGGTTTAATGATGGTTCAGAAAAAGTATACAGACTTCAACGCAGCTCATATGGTCTAAAGCAGTCACCACGATGTTGGAACACAAAGTTCAAAACATTTCTTCTTAACTTTAATCTATCAGAAAAAAAGCATATCCTTGTGTTTTTGTTAATAGAGAAAATAACAAAGTATTAATCGTCGCTATATTTGTTGATGATGGTCTAATTGCAGCTACATCGAGCGGGATGTAAATGCATTAATAAAATATTTGAGACAACATTTCAAAATCGCCGAAGGAGAATTGAACCAATTTCTAAGTACAGAAATTGAGCAAAAATCTGATGGATCAATTGTGATGCACCAAGTGTTGTACTGTAAAAGAATATTGGAGAAATTCAATATGACTGAAGCAAAACCAGTTCAAATACCGGCGGACCCACAACATTCATTAGATGGCAAGCAACGGGTTACTAATCTAACTACTAAAGTACCATATCGTGAAGCAGTCGGGAGCTTACTATATCTCAGTCAGATTACAAGACCAGACATAACTTTTTCAGTAAATCTAGTTAGTAGATACATCGAAGATCCAAAGGAACAACACTGGATAGCAGTGAAATGAATTTTAAAATATTTAAAGGGAACTATTAATTTAGGATTGATATTTAGTTCTAGACAAAAACTCGCGTTAAAGGGATACAGTGATGCTGACTATGCAGGTGACTTGGATATAAGAAGGTCAACGTCAGGGTCAGTATTTACATTGGGATCTGGAAGTATAGCATGAAGTTCACGTCGTCAACAGTGTGTTAGCCTTAGCACAACTGAGTCAGAGTACATAGCTTTAAGTCAAGCAGTACAAGTTTGAGTTTGATTTCACTTTGATTGTCTCCATACATTGTCGGCACCATTTTCGGCTGATCCGGCAATTCACCTAAAAACAATTTTAACCAATTTAATTCTTGTACTGCTTGACTTTTTTCTAAAGGACACGAGTTCATTGACCGTTTGGAATACATTATCAGCTCAATCTTCGAACAGCGCTTGGCAGGTTGCTGGTAAACATCAAGAAGCCAAAGTGAATGAAATAAAGTCACCTAAGTCGAAAATATCCATCGATTTGAGTACAGACACGTTCTCATCAAAAAGCGAAATAAATTTAACTAAATCAGTCAACGATTCATGTGACGACATTTGCACAGTTATCAACTTATCGACTAATGAACTGGCAACTAATCGTGGTCGATCATAAAGAGCTTGTAATGTTGACCAGGCCAACTTAATTATCACCAGAGGTAGGTATGCCTCACACAGCATCCAGAGGATCACTCTTCAAGCAACGAAACAGATAATACATTTTATCAATATTCGATAAATTTGACCATAGAAACTAAACGGTCTCGAAAAAATAACAAATCGCGGGCTGAGAGTAAAAAGGTTCTATGTTTTTTTTTTTCGAAATTGACTTTTTCAAATATTCCTAATACGTTTTCAATGGCACATGTTTTAAGCTAGAAATTAGTTTGATACGAGTAATAATGAATGAGATACGCAAAGCAAAAAGGTTCTAGGTTCTATGTATTTGAAATTAACATATTCGTTATTTTTGAATGTATTAGATAGAATCTTTTTACTCCATAACTTTTTTCGAGGATAAAAAGGTTCTATATTGAATTACAAAAAAAATATTAAGAGTAAAAGAGTCCTATCCATTGTTATTACTACCAATAACACAATAATATTAATATGTCGATACGATAATTATTGTGCCGCGGTCAAAACAAGTGTTTCCCATCCCGCCAATCGGATATAATAATATGAGTGCATGTTATTTTAATACTGTTATCAGTTTATGTGACTGTTATGGAATACAATTTATAAATAGATTGTTTTCTGGGTAGTGGATATCGAATTCATGAAGTCACGAATTCATGTTCTTAGTTTTGTTTATAGTTTTTTTTAATCAAATAACACATCATAATGTGGTGAAAGTATATTATAAAATAAAATAAAATTAATCGAAATACATCGCTAAAATGAATATTTGAGGAAGAGAACTCTACAAATGGCTTCGCTATCAAGGATGGCTAGTCAACAAAACGATGACAAACAATTGTCTGTTGATTCTAAACCAACTGATGAAATGTACTGTTATGACTCAGATGCTGACAAAGAGTATAAGCCTCATACAGAGAAAAGAATTTCAAAATATAGGTAAGTACCTACTATGTCCTATATATTATATTATAAACCTATATAGATATAATAATTTTGCTGGCACTTTATTAGATTTTGTATGTACCTACTGACAGTACTTTTTTTCTTAAACATCAATACATAATTAGAAACAATAAAAGTTGTTTCATACCATTAATATCTGATTTAGAGCCAGTTGGAATTACATACATAGTTTATTCGAACAAATATTTAAATAATATACTATGATGGAGGGTACCTATAGGTATTTGGAAACAACGTTAAATGTATTGTAGATGTATTGTTGTTTTAATATATTAATATATTACTTATTTATTTTGGCAATGATAGTAATCATTGGTATCTATAATTCATAATAATAGCATATTATAGAATATAAGTTAATTACTTTAATATTATTATGTAGATTTCTTACTTAGTTATTTTTATTTTAGAAAAAATTACTCTAATACAAGTGATCCAAATGATACTAAAGTTCATAATTGGCTCAATAATTATTGTAATGAAACACCAGAATGTAAAAAATAAAATATTTGTCAAAAGTGAGAAGAGTGTTATTATACCAAAAAAATAAAAATATTGTCTATTCTATTTGTTTTAGTAGTTCAATTTAAGTGTAGTTTAAAATATTTATGCTTTCATATGTTAGGCTTTTTATTTCCAACCCCACAAAAACTAATAAAGTCAAAAGTAAAGATTTTGCTGAGAATCTGAATACTCTGGATGTCTCCTCAAATTATAATAATGCTGAATAAAACATATTTGAAACTAGTGTTTCAGACATTTTAAATCTAGTTGATATAGATACTAATGCTGAAAATGACGATAGAGAACAGCTTAAAAACCAAAAGTAGATATCTTTTTATACATAAAATAATATTTATTAAATTGTTAAACTATTTATTTTAAACAATTTAAGGATCCGTGTATCTCTAGTTGAGGATGAATCAAATATGACCATAGATTTTGCTGAAAATGTGAATACTCTGGATGTCTCCTCAAATTATAATAATGACAAACAAAATATATTTCAGACTAGTGTTTCAGATATTTTAAATCTAGTTGATGTAGAAACTAATTATAAAAATGATGATAGAGAACTGCATAAAAAAAATAGGTATTTAATTATTTTTTTGATTGTAGCTTTAAGTTGATATATTTATTATTAATTATTTATAGCATAAATACTAAATAGAAGGTATCATTTTTATTTTTTTTCAGACTTGTAGTTTATACTGACTCGTCAACTGAAGAATCAGAAACCGAAAAGTCTCCTTTGAAATTAAATAAAAAAATGAGAAAGTGTCAAAAACATCCTTTAACATGGAAGAAAAATATTACCAAACAGTTAGTCAATAGTGGTAATGAACATGTATCGACAAATGGAAAAATTATAAAAGCAAAAGAAGTTAACATTGAAAATATATGTAAAGAAAATTGCACTTTTAAGTGCAGCCTTAATTTTTCTATCTCCAATATTAAAGACATATATAGTCTTTACTATACATTAAGTAGGGAAGATAAATTAGGTTATTTAATTAACTATTCAGAAAGAATTGAGTGTTTAAAATCTAAAAAGAATAGATATTCTTTTCGATATTATTTTCCTAAACATGATTTACCCAAAATTCGCGTTTGTAAAGTATTTTTTCTTAATAGTTTGTCTATAAGTCAAAAAGTTATGTACAATGTACATGCAAATAAAAATCCACTGTCACTTACTCCTCCAGATGAAAAAAAGAGGGAAAAAAATCGATAATAGAATCTCTAGTGAACGCAAAGACTTTGTTTTTAAACATATTTCTTCATATCCAACTATACAATCGCATTACTGTAGAGCAGATTCTCAAAGAAAATATCTTGACTCAAACTTGAATATTTCTAAAATGTATGACCAATATGTTACTTTATGCTTATCTCAAAATGAAACACCAGTTAAATCTCATATGTATAGAAGTATTTTTAATAACAATTTTAATTTGTCATTTTATACATCTAAAAAAGACTTATGTGAAGTGTGTGTTGAGTATGATTATTTAAAAAAATCTAATTCTAATGATACTGAAAAAACTAATTTTTATGAAGAGCACATTTTAAAAAAAGACTCCATGAGGTTAGAGAGAAATATGGACAAAAATATTAACCCAAATACTATTGTAGTATGTTTTGATTTAGAAAACGTAATTAACTTACCCAAGACAAATGTTGGTTGTGCTTTTTACAAAAGAAAACTAAATGTATATAATATGACAGCTCATGTAAATGTCTCTTCTCAAGTGTATTGTGCGGTATGGAACGAGACTTTGGTTGGACGCTCGGGCAATGATCTAGCTAGTGCTGTTATTTTTATCTTAACTAAAATTGTTGAAGACATAGATAGTATAGAACATATTATAACCTGGTCTGACAGTTGTGTACCCCAAAATAGAAATTCAATTATTTCTACTGCTATGATCAATTTTTTAATAAATAATTCAAAAATAAAAACAATTACAATGAAATATTCTATACCAGGCCATTCTTGTATACAAGAAGTAGATAATGCACACTCACAGATTGAAAAAAAAATAAAAAAATTAGAAATTTGGTCTCCACTTGCGTTCATTAGAGAATTATTAAGAGTCAATGATAAAAAACCATTTAAAATTTTACAGTTATATGAAAATAATTTTAAAAATTACCACTTTACATCCAAAAAATTTAAGTTTAATCTTATTCCTTTTAATTCTGTAGTTCAACTTCAATTTTCCAATACAAATATAAATATAGTTAAGTATAAAACATTACATGGTGTAGATGATTTTCTTCAAATTAACTTGTGTTCTAGCTCGACTCCAAATTTTATACCATCCTTAAAAAATATAAACTTAGCTATACCGACCTACATCGTTTAAAACAATTACAACTATGTATTGATTCGTTTATCGTTGAAAAGCAAAAAAAGTTGGTTTCATATCAGTCAACTTTCAATACAGTGTATTCATTAATTAAAGCAGACCTAAATATTTTACCTTCATCTTGTCAGCGAAATGATTTTACAAACCAGTATATTCAAAATTTTGATTTTAGCGTTTGTTGTATACAGAACGATGATTCTTGTTTTATATATGAAAATATGAAATACTTCAATTCCACAATAATTCATTATCTATTAATATATAAATTATGATCATTTAACATGCTATCTTTATTGCCTTGCAGATATAAATTGTATCATTATTGCATTTAGTTGTGTATCAATTTTATTCATGAGTTAATCCAGACTGTGGCACAGTACTCGTCAACAGAGTAAGTAAGAGCCATTGCCGATATAGTTAATATGTTAGGATCAGATCCCCAATTAGTGTTAGCAAGTTTTCTAATAATATTAATTCAGTGTTTAATGTTTTGATTTTTGCTGCAACCTTTGTTAGATGGTTCTTGTATGTCTGCTTCCTATCTAGGGTCACTCCAAGGTATGACGGTGTATGATGTTTGCTATTTCTTTTCCATCGATAATAACATTTATTTCATGCTTAGATTATCTGTTATTCAAGTGAAAAAGTGCTACTTCGGTCTTGGAAGGGTTTGGTCGAAGTCTCCATTTCTTAAAATACCGATTTAGTATTTCCATATCTTTGGTAAGGTTGAACTCGCATGCCTCATATGTATTCTCCTGTGTTGCCAGGGCAATGTCATCAGCGTACACATAATTGCTCGATTTAGTTTTGGGTATATCACTAATATAAAGGTTAAATAGTAGTGGGGCTAAAACTGAACCTTGCGGTAGTCCATTATTAAGCACTCTTAACTTGGTGTTGTTATCCCCTATGACTACTTTAAACAGTCGGTTGCTTAACATTTCATTGATTATTTTACATAGGGTCAGACAAGGGATAATTTTTAGAAATTTAGTGATTAGGCCGTCACGCAATACTGTGTCGTAGGCCACCGTTAGACTAATAAATACTATTGCAGTTTTCATTTGATATTCATAGCCCATTTCAATACGTGTGATTATGGAAAGTACTTGGTCACAGCAGCTTCTGTTAGGCCTAAAACCAGCTTGTTCTATGGGTGTGTTTGTGTTAATGGTGTCCGATACTCTATTTGTTCAACATAATATAGTTCCAGTCCGCTTATCGATCAGTGATAAGCTGACGACTAGCGAGCAGTAATTAGCGACACCGAAAATCCGTGAGCAGTAACGACTACGACACCACCACCCGCCGACGGCGTGTACGTAAAAGGACTGCCTCTACCGCACCGCATACACACGTACGACGTACTGTCATAGTGTCATACTGTTACTGTCAAGTGTCAGAAATGAGGAAAGAAGTGAATTACTTAGGACATGTAATTACGGATCAGGGAGTGCGCCCAGACCCACAGAAAGTTCAATGTGTAATGGATTACCCAATCCCAAAGAACAGCAAGGATATAAAATCTTTCCTTGGCTTATCAGGATATTACAGAAAATTCATACCTGATTACGGGAAAATTGCTAAACCACTCACTTCGTTATTAAAAAAGGATGTTGAGTTTAAGTGGTCTGATTTATGTCAGAAAGCTTTTGAGGATTTAAAAAATACTCTCATTAATGAACCTCTATTGCAATATCCTGATTTTAACAAAACATTCAACCTCACATGTGACGCTAGCAACTACGTAGTAGGATGTGTGTTATCGTAAGGTCCAATTGGAAAGGATCTCCCAATCGCCTATGCTTCACGAACCTTGAACAAAGCTGAGCAAAACTATAGCACAACAGAAAAGGAATTGTGTGCCATAATCTGGGGAGTTAAACAATTTCGACCCTATATTTATTGGGTCAGGAGTTCAACATTATCACTGATCACCGAGCATTAACTTGGCTTTTCAATGTCAAGGATCCTGGGTCACGGTTAACCCGATGGAGGCTTAAGTTAGAAGAATACCAGTATCATATTAAATATAAGCCAGGATGTAACAATACAAATGCCGATGCATTGAGCAGAATCAGAGTCAACACTAGAGCACAAACAGTGAGAAATGAACAAATCCCAGAATCTTCAGAGAATACAGAATCTACAGAGAGTCCAAAATCTACAGACACTACAGAATTTTCCAAGACTTCAGAATATCCGAACACTTTAGAATCATCAAATAAAACAGAACCGTATCAGATATTTTTAAATTCAGATGACTCACCTACGTCTAATGTTACTGAGATAGCAGGTGACATCATTAGTACATCATCCGACACCTCTCTGGCGCACTGTGCTTCCGCAGATCTAAAAATGTCTAGAGGCATAGCCCTCCAATTTAGACGAAGATTTGGACAAATACAACAACTACGCCAACAAGAAAAATCACTTGAAGATGTTATATTTTTACGAGTAGAGGACCGAACAATTTTCTACTTAATAACGAAGTTACATAGTTGGCAGAAACCAACCTATCAGTCAATATTTAATTGTTTACAAAGACTTAAGTTACTTTGTGAAGAAAAGCAAATCACTAATCTCGCTTGTCCTAGAATAGGATGTGGACTGGACGGACTCAAATGGGAAGAGATCCACAAAATGCTTCGTTAATTTTTAAAAATACTACAATCTATGTAAGCGTCTATACTAAGGAGGAATTATCCGAAGATGAGAAACTCTGATTAATATCCGAAGTCCATGATACACCACTAGGAGGTCATCAAGGAGTAACTAGGACTTTCAACAGAATATATGCCCGGTGTCACTGGAAGGGGATGAGGAAACAAATCCGAGATTTTATTAAGATATGTCCTATATGTCAAAAAACAAAACAAGGAATAAACCATTGAAAGAGCCTATGATGATCACAACTACTTCTAGCCGACCATTCGAGAAGATATTTTCGGATGTAGTGGGACCTTTACCAAGATCCCATAAAGGGAATTCTTTTGTCCTAACGCTACTAGATGACTTAACGAAATTCGCGTGGGAAGCTCCCATGGAAAACCACGAAGCTAACACTGTAGCACATCATTTTGTAACGCAGTTCGTGTGTTTGCATGGTCTACCACAGAGCCTTGTAACCGATTGTGGTACAGAGTTTCTAAGCAAAGTTTTCAAGGAAGTCTGCAACCTTTTTAAGATAAAGCAGACTTCAACAACCCCGTACCACCCTCAGAGTAATGGTTCTCTGGAAAGAAGTCACCGTACTCTGGGAGAATATTTCCGATATTGTATTGACAAGGATCCATTGAATTGGGATGTGAAAATTCCATATGCAATGTTCTGTCACAATTCCACAGTTCATTCAGCAACTAAGTATCAACCTTACGAATTGGTATATGGGAATCCAGTTGAAATCCCCTCATCCTTATTAAAAGAACCAGAACCTCGATATAACTATGAGGATTACCAGTTCGAAATCAAGAAGCAACTGCAAGAATCACATGCAATAGCTAAAAAGCATTTGATTGAAGCTAAACATAAATCAAAAGCTCAATATGACAAAAATGTCAATGGCAGAATCTTTGAGGTAGGACAGAAGGTTCTGCTACAAGACAAAACCTCAATCAATAAATTAACTCCAAAATGGTTAGGCCCTTTTGAAGTTTTAGAAGTTGGCCCTATCAATAAAAACGTAACAATAAAGAAAAAGGCAAAGAGGCAAAAGATTCATCCGAACCTATTAAAACCATTCTATAAATGATACTAATGATAACCCATCAATGTTTTACAGAAAATTGAAAATGAACAATTGAACAATAACCATTGGGTACCTGCTTGTCACCTCAATACTTCTACAAACAAAGATGACGAAATGTCAGAATTTTCCACCCACAGATGTAGCCGCAATTACACATATCAACAACACGGAAGGACTTTATTACAAATTTCTAGGCAAATTAAAAGTTACAGACTCCGACTGGAAGCTAATAAATTTCCTTAATCTAGAATATTACACAACGAGATACCTAGCGTTATCCAGATTTTATAATACTACATCTCAACTCTGTAGTGAAATACGTCAGAAAATCGAAGATCCAGAAAATACGCAAAGCTGCTGACAGTTTGCGCAAACAACTGTTCCATACCTCCATGAAATTGACCAAAATCACCAAAATATTTTATCAACTATAGGAAACAATGATCAGTCTAAAAGTAGAACCCATCGTGGACTTAGTAACGCCATTAATCGGATGGCCAACGTACTATTCGGTAATGCTGAGAACATTGATTTCGGATTCAACAAAATAACTCAATAATTAGTAAAAAGTAAAGTAAAAGATATCAATTTAACATCGGAGCAAACTCGAATCATTGAATTGACAACCAATGAACATAATAATACATTAAACCAGATATTAACAAACCAGCAAAAACTTGAACAGAACATTCAGCTACTAAGCGAACAAGTTAAGAAAAACGCAAAGGACATTGATCAAATAAAGATCAGAACAACGCTATTAGGACAGACTCTCTTCTTCGAAGTCCTACTGAATCAATACGCATATGAGACTCAAAATCTTTTGGCAATAATTGATTCAGCCCTACATGGGAAATTACGCACCAGCGTATTGCACACCCAACGTTGGTTAACAGAACTTCGTGAAATTAAGGCAAACATCTCAATAGGAACGACTCTCAAACTTGAGATTAAAACAGAATCTATTTCTGATTTCATGAAAATTTCCGAAATAACGATTTGTCATAAAGGTCAATACCTTATATTTGTAACGAAAATTCCACTAGTACAAACCATTGATTTCAATGCCTATAATATAATTCCGTTACCTATCACATACGATAGTCAGAGCTTTGTTTTAATCGACCCTAGTATGGATATTGTAGCAACTAGCTATGATACAGAAAAGTTTTTTTTCATTGACCAATAAGCAATGGGAATTGTGCAGGGAGGTACAATCATATATACTTTGTAAAAGTAGTCAACCGATCTATCATAAATCTAGATCAAACACATGTGAAATTTTACTCATGTCAAAACCGCAGAACTTCCCTGATACCTGTAAGATCAAATTTGTAACAACAAATGCACCTGTGTGGAACCGACTCCCACAGTCAAACTCTTGGTTGTTCTATACACAACCTGAGACAATAACAATATATTGTGAAAATCCAACCAGAACATTTACTTTTGAGATTTATGGTGTAGGTCGATTGACTATTATCACAGCATGTAACATACACACAGATAAAACATTATTACTACCCTCTAATCACATAAGAGCAAACACTTATGCTGATTTAGTTCCTGAAAATTCTAAATTTAATGTCAAATACTCTTTTACAAAATTGTTAAATTCACTAATACCCCAAAGTATTATTAATGTACGCAGATCATAAAAGATCTCACTGAATTCACACACAGCTTGCAAGAATTAAATACTTTAGAAAAACTACCCTCAGAACCTCCAAGTTGTATAATGATAGATGTACACACAGTAATATTATATATATTTATTAGTTGTCTCATTATATTAAATACTTTCATTATATTCAAAGTTAGAAAGAATAATACGAAAACGTACAAGCCGGATCTTGCAGAAACTGAGCTTTCACAAAATAATTGAACATTTAAGTTAATTTATGTGAAGGAAAATAGGGACTATTAAGCCCCCATGTTCCATTTAAGGGTAGGGGTGTTAAGAACCCCTGAATACTGTTAGTTATATTATTCTATGGTTCTTGTAGTATTAATGTAAATGTATGTTTTAATAATATTGTAAACTGATACGTGTGTGACACAAGCGAGTAGGACTCCCTTCTCCATACGACTGGTCTAAGGAATCTGCTGAATAAACCCTTTTGGACGGACGACCAGCTCGTATGCGGGGCTCGCACACGTAGCAGGCAGTGTTGGTGTCACAACAGACCATTACAGACCATTTTAGAGCATTTCATATAATTAAACGTTATTACATTTAAATAAAGAATATTATTTTGAGCCAAAGTAATTTAAACTCGTTTTATTTTATTTGTGCGGAATCGCTAAGTGCGCACCCATAACAATGTTGTGTTAACATAAAATATTAAAATTTAATAATATGTGTTTTTTAATGGTATTGAATCGACTTATCAAAAATGTTATTTGCATTACATCTAATACATAGCCAGTAAACCATAAAATTATTAAATAATTGTTAGAAATAATTTTTTTTTATGATAAATTACCAACGGTTTAGAAGCATGAAATCAATATTTTGTAAGTCTATATTTTCTGATGAGTTATATGAGATATAATTTAACTTTTAACATTTAAACATAATATTATTAACATTTAACGAAGCGAACAATGTACTATTGTTCTATGATACAATTTGTTTTACCGATATTAGTCTATTGTCCAACTTATAAGTTTTTTCTTTTACAATAAGTTATCAATAATCAGTATATTGTGATGTATAGCATTGTTTATAGCAATATCCGCTAGAATAACATTATTCGTCTATAAATTGCCAAACAAAGCGTTCTGGTTAGGCAATATAGCTACGCCACTGTTGCTGGTCCGTTTCCTGGTATTTTTTTTTTAAAGTTTGATCAGTTTAAATACATAAAAGTACAATATTAGATTATATGACATGAGTGACCATAATCTGAAATTCGTATACAGATAAGGCATATTAAATTACCAATAAGTATTATTTTAAAAAGGCAATTATAGCCTTAAAATAATTCAAAATGAATAAAATATTATCAATGGTTATTATTTGTATATCTCAATTATTATAAGTCGATTAAAACAATTTTAATAAACAATAATTTATAATGAAGTTTTGTTCAAATGCAAGAAAAACATAATCATTAGCTGCAACGAATCCAAATAATAAGTAAATTCTACATGATACACAATAACATCAAACCATTTATTGAAGATATATTATATACCTATTATATTATTATTATCTAAAATATAAAAACGACGTCTTATTTTTGGAAAAAATTTGATGAAAATTAAAGTATAACATATTATTATATCTGGATTGTGTTAACACGTTTCTCAGTAATTTGTTCGACTATGATCAGTGTAAAAAAATAGTTACAGCACTGCTGGTAAACGCGCAATGGACGTAATTCGTTCGTTCATTTCAAAATAATAAACAAGTACATTTAATATTCTAATTTATAAATAAGATTATCCCGACGACTGCAGTTCGGTAGCAAACTCACTTCTTCCGATTAATTATTGTAAAAGAATTTTTTTGTTTCGCCGGGACGTTCAATATTTTTATCGTCTTGAGAAATGTGCGGAGAACCTGTCAATAAACTGTTGTTATCTACCAAACCCGGTGAGCGGTACACCGTACACACGTACACACACACGTCACACATTTATATATATATAAAACGTAAGAGTAGATTATTATATACCTACCTCCATACCTGAGGTATTTTTTCATTCCTGGAACACGGGAAACCCTAATGGAATAGAACGAAAACCGATAACCAGCTTGCCGCACGAGTGCCGCCGTTTATCGAATTTTCGTCAAAACATTGTCTTACCGAAAACTTTATCCGCTCTCGTCTCCTCAATGTACAGACAAAAGTTGTACACAACATACCCGTGCTGAGTATGTTTTTTGAAAATAGGCTCAAAAATGAGATCAGATAAAACACTAATAATATATAGGACTGGGATAACTCAGATTCGATTCACTCGCCACCAGCTGTCTGACGACGTATTATCGACACTGACGGTCGTTCTATTCTAATCTGTGTTTTACTTTAACTCGTTAAAATAAAATCGACGACGGTGATGATAATCATTAGAACCCGCCAAATCGGTCATGACTCATGAGAGAGTTTTTCGACATATAATGTTTTAAGTTCATTGAAATTTCAACTAACAGTCGATAATATCTTGTCGTCCTCAAAAAATCGAAAAGGTGCAGACGATTTTGAAAAGGTAGGTACTCCTCCATACTATTATGATTCACTGTTTTCAGTAAAATAAAGATTTCTGTTTAATATTATTTCACAACCCCGAGGATCTTGATTGTCATATGGTAAATTTTGTAATAAAATACAGTGTGGTACAATTGTAAATTATAATATTAAACTGGTACTTAAATGCCCTAAAAGTTCTAAATAATGCGCTAAAATGTTTTTTTTATTCTTAATAATTTCGGTGTAAATGATAATTGATAAATTATTAAATAACTTTTGAGAACTGTAAAATAGTTTTACAGACATAACATTACAGACACAAAAATTAAGTAAAAATGAGATTCACGATTAAAATTTTAGATTTTTATTAGTTTTGTTTATACATAGTTGACATTGGTTACAAATTTCAATACTAATAGTAGTTATTACTTATTAGTATTTATTTTCGGTATATAAATGGTTGATATTGGTTACCTACATAAATAAAACATTAATTTATTTAATAATAATTATATTTGGTGCCGAGAAATCCGACTGGCATAAAACTCGGACAGAGATAAAATAAGGATATTAAAAAAACATACATTTCCTAAATAAATAAACATAATAATAATAATAATAGTTAAAATACACAAAAACACATCGCACGGTTCCGACGTAGCGGTTTACCGTCGAGTGACATATAATAAATTTATAGATAAATACTATAATACGCCCATTTAGTACCAACCACGGTGAAATAATAATAATAGTAAAAAAACATTACCCATCGCCTGATGATACATGTGCCGCCCCTTGGCAGTTGGCACACCGGCAAAACGGTGTCTACTCGCCGCACATATTGCTGGTGAAACGGGGAAAATGGAGTGCCAGGTCATTGCCCGGTCGGCCGATACCAAGCTATGGTGATTGTGGTGACAACAGGCAAACGGCGGGAGAGGGGGTCACATGCATACGGGTTACCTAATTAGTGGCCGGTACTTATAGTTATGTCTCATACTTTTATCGTTGTGATGAGACCTTTGCCACGGGTACAGGGAGGGGAGCGTGTGTGCGACTCCCACACAGGTGGTGTGGTCATCGATCGGCGGAGATTGAGGTACGCGGGTTCTTATGTTATCGCACGTCGTGATTTAATAATAATTAATTAATTAACTGTTTATTTGCGTTGAACGTTACACGTTTAATAAAAACGGTCTAGTCGTCTTAAAGTCACGCGATGACTATCAAATACAATTTACAAAATACACTCGAGAATCATATACTATATAGGTTAGTTTTATTCTAATTTAAATTAAACATACATTGATTATTAATTGAATATAAACTTATAGACTTATAAACTTATAAACTCGTACGAAGAAAAATTATTATTAAACAAACAGATAGAGGACCGCATCGAAAATCGTGTTATTACTACGCTATTTTCAACGCAGTCTCTATTAGTTTTTTGCCTTTATTAAACGCGTTTCCGGTGCCTTGTACTAGTAGTTTTGCACCTATTTGAATAGTCAGCCTCCCCTGGCTGATGGAGTAACATTTGCAAAATGTAAGGAGTTCGTCAGCTTTCAAATTTCTTAGATATCCACAGTGGCGTTCCGGCACGAAAAACTCATATGCCTCGTCCGCCTCTGTCGTCCTTACCACCGGTATAGAAATAGGTGACGGCGGAGACTAGCTTATTATTATATTTAAATATGTTTTCAATCAAAAAATTACCTTTTTAATCAGTTAATGGATTTTATATTCTATTCTATATAATACAATAATGACGTATAACATTGATTGGATATTTGGATATAGTCATATAGATAATATTATGATTCACACAATAGTCTACGATCATCAAAAGAATTATTTTTGTTTAAATTATTATATTTATAAAATATCAAGATAACACTCAATAATTATATTCCAAAGTTATTACATTAAAAATCATCAGTTGTCGTACACCGCGTAATGTATTAAATCATTTTCTTTATAAATCATAACATTTTTGATAATCAAATACATCGAAATGTCATTAAACTCTGATGGAAATTTGAACACGATGAGTTTTATGATTTTTCTTTTTATCCGTTTTCGTGTTGAATTAAAATATTTCACTGACATGATTTTTGATATTTACATATTCGTTTAATGTGAACGGAGAAAATCCATACACCTGTCCAATGCTAGTGTTTGGTAAATATGCAAAGTATGGAAGACAATATCATTTAGTGAGTGACAAGTGGAATCTAGGAAAAAAAGACAAAGGAAAAAAAGAACACGGAAAAAAAGAACAATTTTTAAAAATTTTATACAGTGCCCCACTAATCAATATTTTTTTAAAAAAAAATTATAATATACACTTATAGACACTTATGCTATATTTTTGGTATTGATAAAAAATAAAAATTGATAAAAAAAAATCCGAAACATCAATATAGCCAAATTGTAAATCTTACTTTGAGAAATATTTGTATGGTAAATTTTTGAAGTGTTAAAAAATAAAAAAATGTAGCGCAAGTACATACATGATACTTTTATATTTCCAATTTAATTTTATTAATTATTAAACATAAATAAACTATACAATGCACTATAATGTCCATACTAAGCATACATACGAAATTATTTACAAAACAATATTAATACACACAATAAAAATTATCTCTATTGTTTTATTTATTTAAGTTTTTAAGGTTCTACAAATCGAATTCAAATTTCTTGGTACTATTCAGCACAAAAATTTACAATAATAGTATCTTGTATCTTTTGACAAAAAAAGATACATGATGCTTCTAAAAAATGTATCATGATGCATGATACTTAAAAATTATGTATTACGATACAAGATACAATTGATTATATAAATTAAATAATTTAGTATATTTTTATATATTAAATACAATAAAGCTTAGTATAATAATATAGAGTAAGATGGATTTTTATTACTGGAAATTCCCTAAGTAATCTTAGTGCCCTTATAGTTGACTATAGGTGACCTTTTCATACTTTATCATAAAATATAACTAGTGGTAAAATATAAAACAACATTTTATTACTGGAAATTTCCCATGTAGACTTTTCATACTTTAGAGCTATAATTTGAGTGAACATATTTTAGTCTATTGACAGTCATTGAAGTGTTCAAGTGTTTTCATTAAATTTTTATACATCAATTTTTTAAATACATTTGTAATGGAAATTTTTAAATCTAATAAAGGAGGTGATAAAGTAGCTTTTGAAGGATATACTTATATCACAAAGCACAAAGGTAAAAACTATTTTACATGGAAATGTTCGAACAAAAATAAGACAAATTGTGCTGGAATACTAAGGACTAGTATTTTGAAAACTGATCCTACCGTGACAACAGAACACAATCATTCTGCGAATCAATCCGAAGTAAATGTTATGAAAGCAGTATCAAAAATGAAATTAATGGCTAAGACATCCTGTACAAATCCAGTCGAGATTTATGCTCAAGGTGTCTCCGAGTTGGATGAACGTTCTAAATCAAAAATGCCACTTGAAGATATCACTAAGAGGACATTGAGAAATCAACGATCAAAAAACAATCCTGTGGATCCTGTTCATATTAATGATTTAATTATTGAAGGTAGGTACTAAATAAACATAGGAAAAACATTTTTTTTTTTACTTTGTAATATTGCTTATAAATTAATTACTTATATTTATTAAGATGATTGGTGTACAACTGGGAAACCATTCCATAAACGTTTATTGCTCGCTGACAATGGAATAGGTGCCACTGAGAGAATTATTATATTTTCTACAGACCAAGGTTTAAAAAACTTGACATCTGCGTCAACCTGGTACATGGACGGGAACTTTGCCCTAGCACCAAAACAATTTCAGCAGCTGTACGTTATACGAGTGCAAGTAAATAATATTTCTACTACAGCAATTTATTGTTTATTACAAAGGAAAAGCATGTCAACTTATGAGTCGATGTTGAACACAATTATTAAAAAGTGTGAGGAAAACAATTTGTTTCCAGATCCAGTATTTGTACATGTAGATTTTGAAAGGGCCATGATTCTTGCAATTAAAAATGTAATAGGAGACCATGTGACAATCAAAGGTTGCTTTTATCATCTGACTCAGTCTGTACACCGGAAGATACAAGAGTTAGGTCTAGAACATTTGTACAGGAATGATGAAGAATTTAGTGAATATTGTAGGAAATTAGATTCTTTAGCTTTTTTACCTACAACAGATGTAAAAGCGGGCATGGGTTATTTAAAAAGTGTGATGTGTGACAATGCCATTGATTTAGTTACATACTTTGTTCCACTTATGTAAGTGGTACATATAGGCGAATCGCACAAAACGATTTAAGTATCACTCTCCGAAATTGCCCACCTATATTTCCTCCAAGTACATGGAACGTTCACGAAACAACTCTGAATAATGAAGACCGAACAAACAATAGAACCGAAGGATGGAATCATAGATTCAGTAAGTTAGTTGGACATAATCATCCCACGATATGGACGTTGATTTCCAAAATACGTTTAGAAGTGGCATCCGATGAAACGAAGTTGGCTCAAAATGATATAGGCGGATATGAACCAAAAAAAAAACACACAATTTATGAAAAAATGCAAATTAGACTTGTAACGTTATGCGAAGAATATAAAAATGGTAAAAGGAGTTTAGAAAATTTCTTATCTGCCGTTTCACACACAATACGTTATCATTAATTGTATAAATTTGTGTTTTATATCAGTGTCACCAATGGTTAAAAATTATTATCTAAATTATTATTTATTATCTTAATTTTTATTTTATTGATATAATTATTATGTATATATTATAATATAAATATTTTAAAACAAATAATTTTGATTACATCACGGTGTTAAAAATATTGATTAGTGGAACACTGTTTAAAATTTTTTTAAATTGTTCTTTTTTTCCGTGTTCTTTTTTTCCTTTGTTCTTTTTTTCCTTTGTTCTTTTTTTCCGTGTTCTTTTTTACTTGTTCTTTTTTTCCGTGTTCTTTTTTACCGATTACCGACAAGTGTGTCATTTAAACGTATAATCAGAGCCCAACAGTAATAGCACTTTAAAACAGCTAAATATGCTCAAGAAAACCGTAAAATATGCACTTTAGTATTTTTTTCTTTTTATTAGAAATCAAAAATCAAAACGTATATTATACATCAACATTAATTTTGTTAAGATTTGATAAGCCTATCCTCCTGCAAGCGTATGCAGCTTGTGTTGGAGATAAGGAGCTATGATAACTGCTAAATATAATAAATAAGTACATAATATAAATATATATATATATATATATATATATTAAAATTCAAAACTACAAATTGAACAAATCTAAAAATCTAAAAACTTAAATCTAAGATTACAAAAAAAATATTCTTAAAAGAGAAAAAAAAGTCTTATTTTATATAAAACAGTGTGATTGATAAATAAACAATTAAAATAAATTAAATTATGTGCTATAGGTACAGGTACAACAAATAATTGAAACCAACTGGTTTATGTTAACGCAAATCATTATCTAACTCCAAGAAAAAATATTTTTGTATCAAGCCTTTAATATTTGCTATTTCACCCCCATGTATTTATTTTTTGAATTCGCAAGGCCTAAAATTGAAAAATGTTGGACCCTGTCCCCCCTGATGGTTTGACACGGTACGCAACGGCAAACCGGTACAAAGTACGGGTACCTGCAGGTACCGCAGCGACCGGTCTGCTCTCTTACCAACCACCGTCCACCACCACGGGTGACAACGGTGCGACACGGTCGACTCCCCACCGCCCTGCAAAGGCACAGGTGGGACGGGAAGATAAGTCGTGCCGGACGACTGGACGAGTA
The DNA here is from genome assembly GCA_022818045.1 of Neotoxoptera formosana. Taxonomy (NCBI): domain Eukaryota; kingdom Metazoa; phylum Arthropoda; class Insecta; order Hemiptera; family Aphididae; genus Neotoxoptera; species Neotoxoptera formosana. The sequence goes on along the minus strand of CM040633.1, from coordinate 40,765,320 downwards.
CCGGCCGCCGGCGGTCACTGCGTCGTTCGCCAACCGTCTGTGAGGATAGACGTCACCAATAACTTATCGACACCGACGACAGACGTTACTCCAGAAACGTATTTGCAACACACCGCCGCCAGTCACGTACGTTTCCCCAGCCCCCCCACATTGAGTTTTTGCAATTTTTTTTTGGCCAATATTTTGTACGGAAATTGTACTAATTTGTACGATAAGAACCAAAATTTGTACGAATTTATTTTTGAAGGTATAGCAGAATTAGAGTGGGGGGCTGTAGAAACGTTTCTCCAGCCCCCCCATTTCCAAAACTACATATTTCTATGTAATTTCTTTCCAGTCATTTAGTACGGAATTTGTACGAATTTGTATGACCATTTGCGAAATTTTACGGTAGTCCCTTATTGCCGAAAAACGCATTTTTCTAAAATGCCGTTTCCCCAGCCCCCCCACCATACTAAAAATACGTTTTCGCACAAAATTTCTTTACAGCTATTTAGTACGTCGGCAATAAGGGATTACCGAAATTTCATAGAAATATGTAGTTTTGGAAATGGGGGGGTAAATTTTTGTTCTTATCGTACAAATTAGTACAATTTCCGTACAAAATATTGGCCAAAAAAAAATTGCAAAAACTCAATGTGGGGGGGCTGGGGAAACGTACGTCCGCCAGTCTTTGTTTTTATCTTTTTGTTTGTCATTCTAATCGACCACGTCTACTGGCGTCGTCGACTGTCAATCAATAAACGATTCGTACGTATAACCATTCTGTTTATCTATGGGTCACCACTCACCACACGACTAGACCGGCTTACCGCAACCGAACACCGCCGCGCCGTAGCCGCGTCAAGTTTATAAGTACTTAAACCTCTATTTAAATGTAGTGATAAATCGAATATGAACAACTATAGGCCAATTTCCGCGTTGAGCAATTTTTCAAAAATAATTGAAAAAATTATCAAAGCTAGACTGATTGAATTTTTATCAAAAAATAATTTACTATCAAAAAATCAGTATGGCTTTAGACCGGGTTTAAGCACTGAGAATGCTCTTTATAAAGTTTTATCTCAATTTTTATATAGTAATTTAGATAATAGCAATAAATCAATAGCTATTTTTTTAGACCTAGTCAAGGTTTTTGATACAGTGAATCATGAAGTCTTAATAAATATATTATCTGGCTTAGGAATAAATAACTCAAGCCTAAATTGGTTTAAAAACTACTTACATAATAGGAAACAGACAGTGAAAATTAATGAAATAAATGGAAGCACATATGTAATTAAAAATGGTGTACCATAAGGTAGTATTTTGGCGTTTAACATCAGCTACTTTTAAGCTATCAGGAAAAATACTTTGCAAAATACTTAAGTTATATATATAGACAAGAGGATCCACTACAAATTTGCTAATGCCTTTTAAAATTTTAACGGCTACTTTATCCAAACCTGCAGCTGAATTGTCATTAAAGCTATTAATAATATCAAGTATGTCCGACGATTCATTTTTTTTAAGAAACACCTCAAGAAATGTTTTTATGAAAATGACATATCTCGGAAATGATAGTTTTATTTAAATTATTCTGAATGATATTTATAAAGAAATTATTGAACATATTAGATGCTGTTATTGGATCATTTTTCACATTTATTTCACAATCTATCATTATTATTTAGTTTGATAATCTCATATGTATATCTATCCATTTAGAACCGGTAACTTCATTATTAATTTCAATGTTAATTTTGGATTAGAACTTACATTTTTGAATTTTTGTTCATAAAAATTAAATTTAGCTAGTCTTATAGTTTTTGTGAAATTATTCTTGTATTCTTTATAATGCAAAGCTAACAATAAATTATTAGGATGATTTTAGCGTTTATTTTTGGATTTCAATAATATATAAATTGGAGATTTATCAATAGCTTTTCTAAACATTTTTCGATTATTAACAATATTAGCATTAATTGGAATTGAAACACAGATCGTACAGTGATCAATAAATCAGTTAAATCAGTAAGTATATTACCTATACGAGCATTAATTTTACTCTTTACGTTTACATTGCTATTAGTAAAAATATAGTTTAAACAAGAATGATTAAAACCCTTAAGGAATTATGTGTAAACGTTTATAAAAGAGATAAATGCACTTTCAGATAACATATTAAGATACCTATTTATTATTATTTTCATGTACACCAATTATATTAACATTCATATCACCTGTAATTACCATTAGATCATTATTAGTTTTTAATCCATAAATTATTTTTCTTAATGAGTTTATAAGATCGCTTTTATTACCGGGAGACCTATAAATATCCGTTTTAAATGATTTGAAATTGTAACTCGTAATTTGTAGTGGTTTGTGTAGGATAGAGTGTAGACGTATTGAGCACTTCTATAATTTTATACTTTGTTTATATTTTATTTTAAACGTTTTTTTTTTAACATCGATAATGCCTGGTAACACGTGCCAATATAGTGTAACTGTGGTCAATCATCCAGTAAATTTAAAAATATAAAAATGTTCATATTTCCTAAAGATAAAGAAAGATTGGAATTTTGGAAAATAAATTCAGGTAGGGTTCCATATCATTTCAAATTGTTAACTCAGAATATTAAATATGTTGATGTAAAATGTTTTACGGTCTTAGTGTACCCATACCTACCAAATTATAAATAATACAATATTTACGTTTAAAAAACTTTTTTTATAGGAAACATAAAATTACTGTCACTTGATGATGATAAACTTTACTGTAGATATCTTTGTCAGGAACACTTTTCTTTGGAGTCGTTCATGAATTGTAATAAACAAAAATTGACCATTTCTGCTGTACCTTATAATTATAATGAGTTGAAACAAAATTCAACTACTAATGGTAAATTTATATTTTTTTTCCTGTGTCAGTAAATTATAAACGTTTTTAGTTATTTACCAGTAAAAATTGTATAAACAGCTTTTAATATTATAAGAATATACTACACAATAATTCAATCTTTAAAACCTTTATTTTTTCCACGTTTTATAGATTCTGAACGGAATGATGAATTTCACAGTAGTTTTCAAATGCACCATAAAAAACAAAAAAAAAATAGGGAAAAACGAGACTTTTATTTGGCTGTTACTCAGAAACTATAAATAGTAGATACTTGAAATTGTTACCTAATGTTTATATTGAAATCACCTATATGTGGTATAACTTTTGAAAGATTTTGAGTTTTTTTGAGCTATTTTTGGACAGTTGAAATTTATTATATTTCTTAATTTTTTTTTGTTAAATGTAGATAAAAAAAATTTGGCTTGCCAAAAAATGTTGAAAATTGAATACAAGGATTCGCATGAGTATTAAGTTGTACTGAGTGACATTAAAGGCACTTTATTACAAAGATCGTAAGTCATAATTTTTTTTATAAGCATAGAAAGTTGAAATTTTTACGAAAAATGATTAAATTGCAAAAATTTGAAGTTATTTTCTAGTTGAAAATACATAAAATGTTTAGAATCTATAGCTTTTGCTTGAAAATTTGGTACAAGGATTTCCATAAGTTTTTCTTCGAATATCTGTAAAAAAAATTCAACTGGAATAATACCAAAAAAATTTATGAGGGTTTGAAATTTAAATATTTACAAAATCGGATAAAATAACGATTTGTCCTCAAAAGATTTTAAAGTGAAATTTTCTTCAAATTTTGTACTTCGGGGTATTTAGCATATAAATGCATAGAAAAATTTAATTGCGAAATATGCAAAAAAAGTCTAGTATTAAGTATTAGTAGTAACAACGAAAAATATGAATAGTAAAAATCAATTGCTAATTTTATTCAAAAATTACCCAGATACAAACAAAGATGGGGGTCTTAAAGCACCAACTGAATATTTTAACAGCATCATTGATCGTGCTTTATACATTTTCAAAAATATTTTTTCAATAATTCAGCATCAAAAAAAAGTTAAAGTTAGATTAATCAAATACTTAAAAGAAGATCAATTAATATCAACATGGATAAATGAAAATGACAACGCTTGCTATGAACATTACATATTTATTCTCGAAAAACTCATCATTTGTAAAATATTTAAAAAGGCAAAACATTTTTCAACAAATGTCAGGCAAAAATAGTAAAATTGAAAATTCTTAATCATATTTAAAATTCAATTTAATCTAATATTGTAAAGTATCAAAGTTTTGTTATTTAATTTTTTTTTATTATTACAAAGTACAATAAAGTAGTGTACAATTATATAAGTATAAATATTTAATTGATATAGTTAACATTTTACAATACCTACCTAATAATATTTGACTATAAAGTAATAACTAATAACTTTCGTTTATTTTTTATTATTATATTTCTTATTTTATTATTTAATAAATATAAATATTTAAGTTTTTTTTCAAATATGAATGTAATATGGTTTATGACTTATGTAATTATGTATAATATGTCTATTTATTATAGTTGTTCACCGGCACTGCTAGCAGTTTAATCTATTTTGGGTGTTTTGTCGATTTTTTGGTATTCATCAATGGGAATATAATATTAGGTTAGGTGTGTAGGTTTAAATAATAATATATGTTTAATATTTAGTTTATTTATTGGAATATTTGCAGCTACTGATGTTGAACATAAATCAGCATTAAAATCTGACTGACTACTAAACTGTTGTAAAAATGGTTGAAGTAATGCAGACTTTTCATTTTCGTGTCTTTTAACAGCTTGAACAAGTTTTTCTCTCCGTACATGCTGTTGTATATTATATTTTTTTTCATGTGACACTTTTGTTTCACAAAGTTTGTAATATAAAATCGATCCATCTGTTTAAAAAAATTCTTCACCAAATTCTAACACTAATTTTTTTAAAAATTCATTCGTTTTGACTTTTGGCATTTTAATAAATTACAACACTATAAAGCACTATAAAACTTAAATGTTGAACATGTCGATATCGATGTTATATACGAGTACTGAGCGTAGGTTCTATAGAGTATAGACTATATGCAATAGCCGATAAGCTATCGATTTATAAGCCATCTGTAGATCGATAATCTATACGTTTAAGGACGTTTCGCACTAATGGTACGGTCATTATTGCGGGTTTTCACATTTCTTATTAAGTAATAAAGATTTATTATTATTTTTATAGCATAACAGACATATAAAAAGTTCACAGTTAGAATAACTTAAAAAAGCATTTACACAAAAAAAAGCTAAAAAAGCAAAATTAAAATCTTTTATTTGGAATCATATTGACATAAAACAAATTTATGTATAAAAATTAGATTTCTATCTTGAATATATAAATAGAAGCATTTCCTTTAAAATCCGAGCCCTAGTAATGACTATTGTATACCGTATTTTACACACATTTTAAATTTCTTATATCTCAGTAAAGTTGTAAAAAACAACCGAAATACTTACGATTATTTTTTACATTAAAAATTTGAAATATTCTAGAATATTAAGTAATCTTCTAGGAAAACTTATTTAATCATAACTTAATATTGGTTGGTAATATATGAAGTACATTTAAGTTATTACAATTTTTGTTTTCAACTATTTCACAATGATAAAAAAAATACTAATTAAAATATCAAAAACAATATCGGAATAATTACAATAATATAAGAAAAAAATCAAAATTAAATCAGATGTTATAACTTATAACATTTATGGTACATTAAAATGTATTGTATACAAATATATAATTATTACAAATTAAATGTCAATAATATATTATAATCGTTTTAATTATTAAAATAACAATTATGATAAAGATATAATAATCATGTAAGAAAAAAAACAAAATTAAATCAAATGTTATAACATATATTAAGTGTACATTAATACATTATAATAATATATTGTACATAAATTATGAATATATAATTATTACAAACAAAATGTCATATTATAAATTTTTAAATTACTAAATAATAATATAATTACTAGCTGACCCAACAGACATTGTCCTATAAATATTGGAAGCGATTTAAAAATATAATTTGGTACTTAGTATGAATAAATGTATTAAGGGATTTAAATATTTACATGTATAATATGTAGTTGTAGTTTTAAATTATAAAGTTATGTGTTAGGTTAGGTTGTGGTTGTGATTGTTTTGATGCCACAGGAAAATAACCTAAATTTACATTTTCTAAAGCTGAACTCTTTTTTTTTTTTTACAGAATTTTATACTGATGTATAATATTATAACAACTATTATAATAATTAAATATTTGTTTGAATATATTAATTCATGTCTTATTTAATAACATTGAATTTAGTTATTTTTCTTGAGTATTTAATTTTCTATTCATATTATGGAATGTACGTTGATGTAAAATGATGCAAGTGGATACTGAGTATATAATAAGTATAAATACAATAGTAATGCCTGCTCTTCTAGTAAAAATATACAGTAAATAACTTGAATTAACAGTATTGCTGTATAAACAGTTTAATTATTTATTTATGATATTGTGCAATGTTTATTCGTTATAAATGATTAGTACCTCTTATACATTAATCTACAATATAGTTTTACATCATTACATTTTGAACAATACTACATATACTACAACTACATATTATAATATAATATATTAATTACAAAATATGTGTGAGTAAATCTTAGTATTTTGTAAATCATAGATATAAAAGTATTAAATAAGATAAGTAGGACTTTATGATAAATAGATATCTTTGATGTATGCAATGTATCATGTTTAAAAAAATACATAAAAACTGTTCTATTTTTATATACATGGTAGGTAGGTACCTAAATATTTTACAAAATATTAAGTAAAATATAAACAATTCATTTATTTACTATACAAAACTTAAACTAATACTTAGATATTTAGGTTATATTAATTTAGATTAAAGTTAAAATATATTGGATATTTTTTTCTATATTATGTGTATATTGTACTATGAAATAACTAATAACGAAATAAATATAAATTGCATAAGCAATAATCGACGCATAATTGAACGCTCGGACATAAGAAATATTACGGCAGCATTGAGGTGTATGAATTTAATATTGAAGAGCTAAGTCATAGATGATAGTTCATAAAACAATAAAAATAGCTCACGAATGAGGATTGTCGTTGACCGGCCGCAGACTACGATTAGTGGGTATTTAAAAATATGTTGCGTGCTTGCAGATCATGCAAACTCTTAATAGCGCATTCTATCTATTCTACATAAGTGATGTAAACAAGTATAGGATTATGGTACAGATTTTTAATCAATTTCTTCAGTTTCAGAATAGTTGATGACTTTTTGTGTTTTTTTTTTTATTATATTGTGTTGTCTTTGATATATTCTAAATACACCTTTAACTGCAATGTACACAAACCCACCCTGAAATAAAAACATAATCATTGTTAATGAACATTTGCACTTAAATTCATTACATTTTATAAAACACTAACCAATAATGTTTTTTGTAAGCATGAATATGAACTATTGTGAAATAATAAATTTCCAACTTTAGTGGCAGTAGTTGGTAATAAAAGTGCAGCGCAAAGATTGGTAGTTTTTGAGTTAACTGAATTGAATTGGACTGTAATCGTTGAACTGTTGACAGGTTCAGATCTAAAAAACAATACAAATACAATTTATAATTAAACCGCCATAAACATAAGTTAAATATAAATGGTTTACAAAAATGTAGGCATCATGGTTCTTAACGAGGGTAGTTGTGAAGTAAATTTTTGCACAAATAACAGTAAGTTTACTTCCCAATTGATTGTTTTGCATAAAAAAAGACTCAGAGGTATTGATGGTAACATCAAGAACAATATAAATGAATCTGTATTCTCCATCATTGTTATAGCTTCTCTTTTACCCATAACCTAAAACAAACCATCAATATTAACTTCAATAAAATTAAATGTATTTTCTATTTGAATTAACCTGCATCATGGTTATTGCCCCATAACAAGTTGCTGTCCAATAAACAGCGCTGCTCATGATACTAGTTAAAAATAATGGATATATCTGGTTAGCAATTTTATCAAGTTTGTTTAATAATCGAACAAAGCAATCTGAAAAAATTGTAAAATGTAAAAATTATTTAATAATATTATACTATAAACAATAACTTAATGTAATAAAGGTATATTTTTATAACAGTTTTTATCAAATCATACTAGATTTAAAAATTAAAAATGTTAAGTCAAGTTATGTAAATTGGCATTTGGCAGGTTAATGTTAAAATTGCTTATATTAAAGTGAAAGTTATCCAAAATACAACATTTAATTCATAGAATGCAAAATAATTTTCCTATTAGAAAAATTAACAGATATTGAATTGCAAAAATAAATTTTTTTTTTACTTAAAAAATATTTCTTTAAATAGTCTTAAGTTATTTTGTTTCTATAAAGTTTTGACTCTAAAACACTTACTGACTTCACCAAACACAATAATAAATTGTGTGTGGCATTTAGGGCAATGTGCTTCAAATCTAGGATTTTCTTTCAATTTTTCGTTAATCCAACGTTGAACACAATCCTGGTGAACCTAAAATAACCATTTTAAATGCATCAATCATATTGACAGTAAAAAATACATTATTGTAGTTTGATTGAACAGGTACTCGAAACATTAATTGTTATAAATGTCTACTAAAATATAGTTTGTTGACTGTGTGTATAAAAAAATGATAAGCAGCATTCTTATTACCGCGGCAGGAAAGAAACCTTGAATGACCCAGCAATCATTTGACACATGCCTACATTCAATTTGATAGTTTTTTTTTTTAATAGTTTTATATCATTCCATTCTTTGATATAATTCATATAACAAATGAATTGTCAATGTGGTGGAATTTTTCAAACTAATCAAAATGGGATTGTAAAAAAAAAATTTTGCATGTGAAGTGATATATTGATAAATATAACTTAATAATATGTATTGTTGGGTAGGTAACATATTAGCTGTATGAATATTAGTTTATGAAAGAAATCTAATAGAACTCTAGTATTGAGAGGTATCAACAAACAAAACAATTTTAGTATTATATTCAGTCAATCATTTTTGTTCCTACTTTTAGGCTCAGTTCAAAGTTATTGTGGTCTAGGATAGAATACGGCATTCTAAAATAAAATTTTATGAATTAGTGTACCTAAATATATATTTTATTTTATTCCACTTTTAAAATATAGTCTGTTAAGACTGTTCCTGTGAAGCCTTTGTCTAACGGATCAAATAGATTAATCTTATTGTATAATAGGTACAAAATATAACAAAATAACATAAATAACGAGGTACTATACAATAAGAAATCAACTGCAGTAATAGGTAGGTAGGTACTTAAAATGTATAATAAATATTTGTTTTTATCATATAAATTAGAAATGATTGAATACTTATCTCAATAATACAACATTGTGGTCTGTTTGACCATAATAATATTTTAATTAACATTCAAATATTTTCAGTAGAGCATATACTGAATGATAACTAGTTTCATATAACAATTAAGAGGATGCCATACCCGCATGTATTGTCTCCGTCTTACAAACGTGTAACATACTAAATTTACGCTCAGCAGTTCACGTTTTATGCCGTTAGCTTAAAAATTAGTGTTTTGTTGGAAATCTTTTTACTATAATTCAGTTTTTAAGTGAGTTATGAGCATTTTTAATTTACATTTATTATAACACACATAACTCACTTAAAAACTGAATTATAGTAAAAAGATTTCCAACAAAACACAGATAAAGTTTTTACCATCAACTTTTATAATAGGTCGATTCACTCTAATTTTTAAGCTAACGGCATAAAACGTGAACTGCGTATCTAACGAGCGTAAATTTGGTATGTTACACGTTTGTAAGACGGAGACAACACATGCGGGTGTGGCGTCCTCTTAATAATATTTATATGCATTAAATATCATGAAAAATTACCCATTGTGTAGAACCGCGACATTTACATGGTGAAACCCAATCTCTGGATTTTTCGTTATCATCATCATTGGTACCAAAACAAACCCAACAATGTTTTGGTCTAAAATAGAGCAATAAACATGTTAAAACAATAGGTACTATAAACTACATTAATACCAGAGATAGAATGAACAATATAAAATGAATAGGTACTAGCTACTAGGTTATAGGTATGAAATGTATACTTAAATATGTGTTGGACTTTTTATGAAATAAATAGAACCAATTAAAATTAATATTTACAATATTTAAATTATTGATTAAAAGTAATTAATAAATTATTTATGTCCTTGAGCTAGATTTTATGTGCATTATCTCTTATTAATTAAATTTGTATAAAAACATAATTTAAATTGACAACGTCCAAGTACCTAGAGTTCATTCCACCTCTAATAATTGAACATTAAAAATTTACTCCGATGTTTCTTGGCTGCAGGAAGATGAAAGCTGGCTGATATTTGTGTTTTCCATTTCACAAGATCTTAACCAAGTGATTTAGTTATTAAATTAATTTAAGTGTATAATTCATAAACTTCAATTCTACAACAATTAAAAATAATCAGTCACTTTGCAAAGAAACGGTTTAGAATGTCTATAACATCTGAAGTCCTAATATTATGTACTATATAGGTACCTATTAAAGGAAATAATAAAATTATAGTATATTAGGCCTAATATACAACATTATTACTATACGGGTAGATAAAAAATGTAGTTTGTACATTGTCTGAGGTAAATACACTCGAATATTATTACAGCCTATAAGATTTGATGATCAATTGTTCATCATAAAAACACGGAATAAAAGAAGCAGGTATTGTTATGAAATGTTTATATCAATAGCTGCTTTGTCCAAAATTGTCATCCTATTGCATACAACCACAGACATCAATAACCATAAAATAAACTATATATGGTGTCGTACACGACTATATTATTATGACCGCAGAACAATGATATAGTTACGTGGTAACAATTAAGCTGTTTCTATCACTGCTGGTATACGGAAATGTAATTGTGTATACTTACAGTGATAGATTCAATTGCCAAAAGGGGGGTGTGTATGAGGATTTAGATGTTAGACAAGACATTTACTTATAGCGAGTACAGTTTATTGTATATTAAGAATAAAATAAATGTAACATAAATTATTTTACTTTACCTATGACCTGGCAGCCACAATACACGGAACAAGCGATGAAACTAGAATAGTTCGGCAAACGTATGTCTAGCTGGAAAAACGATTATTAAAATAGATTTTTTTTACTTATCAAAATAGTTATACCTATATATGGTGGGACTCCGTGATATAAGATATTACAGAATGAATGCAAAATGACACTCGCATCTGTGATATTTCTTTAGTAAATAATACTATACGTAATATTATAATTATAAAAATATAACACCACACCATTACAATATTATAACCAATAATTATAAATTATAAAAAAACGTCCGAAACAGAAGAGTACGGAATTACGTAAGGAGTCGTTGATTATGGACTGACGACGTAAATATTATACTGTGTATATGAGATTAATATCCAATCCTAATCGCGGAATATGTTATACCAATATATTTTCTACTTACTGTTTGACTACATCAATGCGGCGAACGCTTAAATAACTTCATTACATTTAAAATTACCGTAAATAAAAAATTATTTCTTTCCGGAAATCGCAGTTCACGTTATCACTTATTACTACGGTGCAGTGGTACTGGTGGAGTCGCAGCGTAATGGCGTACCGACGACCATACGCTACACACAACACGGCACACAGGAATGGACGCTACTAATTTTATTGCTAAGTAGTGGCAATAATACTGTAGTAGTATTGTTCTATGGTAGTGGGTATCCTAATAACGAGCGTCCGACCGTAAACCGCGCATCTATCCGTCAGGTCATACTCTCAAGCCGGATTTTCTCCCACCGTAGTTTCATTTTCACTACCTTGACAATAGACAATGCGCAGCGACGGACGAGTTTTTACGGTCGGACCTACGAGCTACGTGCCTACGTGGTGGGACTGCGGGAGTATCGATGCCCAAATAATATCGATATTATTGATATAAAAATATCGATGTTTATAATTCAATGTGTCAGTCGTATCGATATATTTGATTCGATAATTATAATTATAATAATAATAATTATTATGATAAATCCACTGTAATATTTTGACTCACAATTTAAATTAACAAAATACTTTTTATAGAATGACTTAGCCAAGTGTTTTTAGTTTTTTGTCTTTTTATCAGAATATAATCACCTTTTAAAAAGAGTGAAAGATTTAAGACAACGAACACTAATTTATAAGGAACACAGTGATAATAAAATAAATAAACTTGTAACAATAATGATAAATTATTTTTTATTTAATTTATAAGGAAGTAATAACTTATAACAAATTGCACAGGTAATTAGTATAAGACAATAATTATTTGAATATAATACTTCAAGAAAAGTATATATTACATCACCTAGCTAATTCAACCATTCTTCTTATAGACAGTAACAGTATTTTAACCTTAGGCATGCATAGATCTTGGCAAGAGGGCAGTCCTATTTTTTTATTTTTTAAAAATGGTGGTATTTAATTATGATATTATCCGTTGCGTATACGATGAATTACGTCGCACGTGTACGGATACGGATTATGTACAACTATGTGGACGACCGCCTAGTCCCTACTCCCCTACTGCTCAAGCCTCAAATTGTCAAGTCTTGAATAGCAAATACACATCAAGAAGGAAACAATGACGAAAAAGCCAACAACATCTACATACTATAGACTCATCTTAATATTAAATAACGTCATAATTGTAACGTCTTCTGTCTCACAAAGGTGCCTGTTATTGAAAATCTACTATTTTAGTCATAGATAATAAAGAAAAAAAAGCACCTACGTTCAAATTGTTTGAGAATGTGTGATAAGGGTGAGTGGCCATATCATTCTGAAAGTGAAGCGAAAACGGGGTACTTCATTAAAGTGTTTACATTTTTATGATGAATTTATAATATTACTTTAGTTCTTGTGTAATGTACTTAAATTAGAATATTTACCACATATTGTATTTTATGTAAGTACCTGAATTGGTAAATAACACGTGAATCGAATACTTGGCGAGTGCATTTGTACAATTTATTGGTAAGTTTTACTAGTTGGTACTTGGTAGTTGTAAAATTAAAATTAATAATACAATATATCTCATTCATTCATACATATACAATTTTTGTTCAAACGTAGGTATACCTAACCAATGGAACATTGGTACCTACTGGATAATACATTGCTTGTTATACAATCAAGTGAAAACAGAATACAAATACAAAAATAAATTAAGTAAGTATAATAATATGTATATTTTTAACTGTCATACTATTTAATTATTATATTGACTAACAATTAATAATTTAGACAATCAAGATAATTGCAAAGAAGTGGTAAAAATCTAGTTGGACTATAACTATACATTACCAATGATATGTATTGAAAAGATGATGTTGCGGTTATCGCAGAAAGTAAAAAAGACTTAACTACAATACTTGAAAGTATGAACGACAGGCTTAAGAACATTTCACATCAATAAATCAACAGAATACAATGATACTTATATGTAGCAAACATAGTTTTAGATAAGATATTGCTGGAGACTGTTCAAAGTTTCACATACTTGTGGAGCAAAATCACAAGTAATGGGAAAAGTCGCACAGATACAGTATGTAGAATAGAGCAGGCCAAACAGGCCTACTATAAAGAAAAAAATCTTTTTACTTCAAATAGAATAACAAGTTTGGACAGCAGAAAATCACTTATAAAAAGCTGTGTGGAATGTAGCTGTATATAGAACAGAGACTTGGATAATACTGATGGCTGAGAAAGCCAAAATAGAAACATTTGAAGTAAGGTGTTGGAGAATGCTAAAAATTCCATGGACAGATAAAATACTTGAGTTTTTCAAGAGAAAAATGAATATAGAATATGCTAAGATTGAGAAGAAAATCATGAATCGAACACTTAATAAGGAATAGTCCTTGGATAACTACAGTAATAGAGGGAAAAATCGAAGGAATACCTGGACGAGGAAGGCCTAGAACTGCACTTCTGAAGCAAGTGATGAAAGATACCGGAATAGGAACATATTGGGAGTTGAAGAGGATTATAAGTGACAGAGATAAGTAGAGAGGGGCCGGTCTATGAGTAAAAGGTCTATGCATTATTCACATAAATATGTGAATAATAATTAGTGATTAGAAAAGCGAACAATTTTTTTAGTGATACGAGAATTTCATTGAAAATACGAGAATTTGATAATCACAGTACGAAAATACCTGTTTGAGAATCTGGCAACCCTGCTTCATACTCGTAGAACACTAGAACGTAACACAGTGTGTTTCCACCGTTCGCCGTGCAAGTTTGAGCCATTCAATTATAATAGGTACAAAGTTCAATAATTATCAATCGCGGATTCAACGATATCGAATTTATTACTATTACAGCTACTGGTCTTTACAAAATCCTTGTTCACGCGGTGCTGATTATGTAGTACCTATTTATGTATAACACCTAAAACCACCCAACTTTGAGCAGCTATAACTCGTCAACTAGTTAACGAAAGTTGAAAATTTTAACGTAAAAATTCATGAAAAAAATAGCTTTATTAATTTATGCAATTATTAATATAGGTTGTCATTTGAAAATCAAAAGTCGATGGTGGTTTACTTAATAAATATAAGGGTAAAAAATATTTAAAATGTATACACAATATGTAGAAAAGCATGAGACTAAAATTATTTTTAAAAAATATTTGAAAAAAAGTCAATACTTTTTGAAATAATGAGTGTTCAACGATAAGAAAATCACCCTGTATATATTTTATTCTTTTAATATCTTATGAGATTAATTAAAAGTATTTGTTTTTTTGACTAAGTAAACTCGTGTTTTACTTAGTGATACAATTTTAGTTAAATTTTTTATTAACTAATAATGTTAAATATTTTATTTTTTTATATCTTTTAAGATTTATCAAAATTATTTGTTTTTTGACTAAGTAAACTCGTGTTTTACTTAGAAATAAAATTGTAATTTGATTTTAATTTTAAACGTATATATTTTATTCTTTAGTAGTATTAATTTTTTATTAATTCTTACAATAAATAGTATAATGTAATATAAATAGCTAAATATTTTTGTAAAATGTATTTGGTCAGTTCTCAGTTTATTTATTCAAATAAACTGAAATTATGTTGAGCGCCACTTTGTAATAACATAAAAATAGAAAGGTAGGTCAAGGATTCTAGACTTTGATCAAATACACCGTACATTATTATATAATTTTTTTTTTTTTTTATCAGCTTAGGTTATTAGCCTACTGAATGTTATAACAATGTAAGATTATAAATATTTACAACTTATTGTTTAAATGTATATAATAAAAAAAATTGTATATAGCTTCAGTGTTTTCTTCGCTGAGGGCAAGTCGGAGAGAAGATGAATTTTTGAATATTTTCCGAGCTACGGCGTATTTTGGACATCTAGTGACAATGTGGTCGATCGACAGGTCCACGTTGCATGCGTCACATAGTGGAGCGGGTTCCTTGGTGATGAGGAATGAGTGGGTGAGATGAGTGTGGCCTATTCTGGCGCGGGTTATAATGACCTCATCCCTTCTTTTGAGGTTACAGGGGAGATTCAATTTTTTTATGGAAGGCTTGATATTTCTCAATTTATTTGAAAGAGGGACGCTGGTCCATTTTGTTTGCCATGTGTCAGAGATTTTGGTGTTAATGATGTCGAGCAACTCTGAGGATGTAGTTAGGTTTATTTTTAAGGCATTATGAGGAAGTGTGGCTTCATTTGCGGATTTATCTGCTCTTTCATTGCCAGAAATGCCGACGTGAGAGGGGACCCACATGAAAGAGAAAGTTTTGTTAGAGATAGATATCAGTTTTTGGATGTGTTGTACTAGTTCATTCTTGGAGTATGGATTCGAGATAGATATTAAAGCACTCAAAGAGTCGCCTATGATGGTGAAAGAATCTGAAATTGAGGAGGAGGTGATTTTCAGTGCTTCAAAGATGGCATAAGTTTCTGCTGTGTAGATATTGGTGCTAGGAGGAAGTGAGAATTTATGATTTTCATGACCTATGATTGTTGCAAAGCCCACTCCATTAGAATTTTTGGATGCATCAGTGTATATGTGTGTACTGCTGGAGTATTGTTGAGACATTATTTCCGAGAAGAGATTGCGGATGATAGTGCTGTCAGTGGAGTGTTTGCAGTAGTTGGTGAGTTGAGTGTTGATATTCGGAGACCACAGCCAAGGGGGCGACGGACGTTGTACTTTGCTCAATGTTTGAGTTTGAAGGCCGAGATTTTCACTAATAATTTTGAAGTATTCAAAAATTGTGTTCCTGTTGTTGGGTGAGTTGTAGGAGAGAGGATTATGGAGTATCTTACTGGCTATGTGATTGGGCATACTTTTGATTCTTGATATGAATTTAAGTATCTGAGTATGACGTCTAAGTTCAAGAGGCAGTTCACCAGCATTACACAAGATACTATCTACCGGGCTAGTCCTAAAAGCACCAGTTGCCAGACGTATACCTTGATTGTGTATAGGATTAATGGTGTTGAGAGCATTACTTTTTGCGGAATTGTAGACTATAGCAACATAGTCGATTACCGAGAGAATCAGAGACTTGTAGATTCTGAGAAATCTTTTTATCTCAGATCCCCATGTATTGTTTCCGAGTATTTTTATAACTTTCATTCTTGATAACTAGTCTGCTTTGAGTTTTTTCAAGTGGGGGCGCCAGCTTAGTTTGTCATCAAACGTGAGACCTAGAATTCGAATATTGCTGGTAAATGTCAGAGAGGTATTCATGAAAGAGATAAGAGGTAGAGGGTCTTTTCTCCTTTTATTGAAGATGATACATTGCGTTTTAGAGGGAGAAAACGAAAAACCTGATTCTGTTGACCATTTGGCGAGGGCGTTCAGTGACAGTTGAAGGAGATGAGAGGTTGTTTCGATTTGAGACCCACTGCAGTAAATATTGCAATCGTCGGCGAAAAGAATGTATTTCACGGGCTTAGGGAGACTTATACAAATGTCATTTATGGCGACTAAGAAAAGAGTCACGCTAAGCGCAGAACCTTGAGGAAGTCCATTAACAATATCATGAGAGGAAGATAGGTGGTTATTGATTTTTACACAAAACTTACGATTGGCTAGAAAATTTTTTATAAATTCTAGGAGGTTTCCATTGAGGTCCCAACTGTGAAGTATTGATAGTACTCTGTTTTTCCATACAGTATCATAAGCTTTTTTTATGTCAAGGGCTATTGTAATAAGGTGCTGGTTGCTCCTAAAGGAGGAGCAGATATCTGTGTGTATTAAGGATAGCGCATCAAGTGTCGAGTGGTTACGTCTAAAGCCACATTGTTCTTTGGCGAGGTGGTTTTCTGATTCTAGGACCCAAATTAAACGTTTGTTTATCATTTTTTCAAGAAGTTTGCTTAAAGTGCTAATCAGCGATATAGGACTGTAATTTTCAATTTCAAATTTGGTTTTACCCGGTTTAGGGATGGGTATTACATTAGCGTTTCGCCATTGATTAGGAAAGAAACCTTTTGTCCATATGGTGTTGTATATATGAAGAAGTGTTTGAGTTCCTATTACAGGTAGGTTTTTGAGGAAAATGTACGGTATATTGTCAGGCCCAGGGCTCTTGCTGGTGCAAGATTGTAATGTTGAGGAAAGTTCTGATATATCAAAGCAAAGGTTGTAGTGTACATTTGTTTGACTTAGTTCTGGAACCTTATTGTTGGCGTTTCTGTATGAAATGAAGTCGAGGTCGTAGTTTTCGTCGCTGTTGTTCTTTTGAAAGAAATGTGCAAAAGATTCAGAGGCATTGGGAGTGGAGACAATTTTATCTTGGTTGTAGTATAATATGTCAGGGATTGTTTTGAACTTGTTTCCTTTTAAGGAGTTGATTTTGTTCCATATTATTTTTGGTGATGTTTTTTGATTTATGGAGGAAGTGAACTCTTGCCATGAAAGAGTTTTGCTATTCTTGGTAATGAAGCGAGATCTGGCTCTTGCATTTTTCAAGAGTATATGGTCTTGGCATGATTTGGTTTTTTTATAGCGGTTAAGTTTCTTTTTGTAATTTAGTATGGCTTCATGACAATCTTTATTCCACCAAGGAACATTTTTCTTTCTAGAAGAAAGGTTGGTTTTTAGTCCGATTGATTTATTGGCTGCTTCTATGATGATGTCCGTGAAAAGTTTAACTATTGAGTCAATTTCAACCTGATTATCACAACAATTGAAATCTATTGGATTGTTGCTTAGGTCATGCTCAATTAATTCAGAGTAGAGTTCCCAGTTGGGGTTCTGGAGGTTCCAATGGGTACTTAATTGGGAGGGGGGAGAATGGTCAAGGAATTGGATTCCGATTGGCCAGTGGTCGCTGCTGTTATACGATGTTAGTACTTGCCACTCAAATAGTGATGCAGAATTTAAGTTTGTGATAGAAAGGTCAATTGCAGAGAAGGTTCCGTTGGCAATGTTGTGTCTGGTAGGCTCATTATTGTTAAGGAGAAAGAGGTTCTCGTCGTCGAGCAACTCTTCGACCATTTTTCCACGGTCGTCGGTGTGGGAGCATCCCTAGGAAACGTTTCGGCTGTTAAAATCGCCTAAAAGTAAGAAGGGTTTGGGAAGTTGCCGTATGATATCTATGAGATTTTGTTTTGTGAATTTTTTGCTGTCAGGAATATAAATATTGCATATACATAAGTGTTTTTGGAATTTAACAAGTGTAGCAACTACTTCAAGATCGGAGATAATGGGGATGTTTTCGCTTTCAAGAGAGTTACTAATAAAGGTAGCGACACCTCCGCTTGCCCTGTTGGCAACAGATCTGTTTTTAAAAAAAGCAGAGTAATTTTTGATGTGAGCAGTATGTGTGTCCTTGAGGTTGGTTTCTTGGAAGCAAAGAATTAGGGGTTGAAAGTTGTAGACAATACAGTTAATATCAACTGAACGTTTGTAGAAGCCATTGATGTTCCATTGAATAAATGTGCTCATATTTAAGTTATTTTGGTTTGTTATGGCAGGAATTTGGAGGGGTGGTTTGTGAATGGTTACTGTAGTGGAAGAGATTGAAATAGAAAATTTAATAGTTTGGTGATTTTGGTTTTTGTAGCTTTATCGCTTATCAGTGGTCTGACTTGTTCAGTTATTTTTTGAAGTGTTAGGACGTCTACGCTGATTTCATCACACAGAGTATGGATATTTATGGATTTATTTGTGAAGTTCTCCATTATGTATATGTATTGAGAGAATGATATAGGAATTTCAATATTATTTGAGAAAAGACCTTCGACTGGTTTGGGTCCTTCATTGAGAGTGGATGTTTTCAAGTGAACTGCTTTTTTTTTGTTTTTTGATTGATTCGAGTGGATTGCCGGTTTTTTGCTTGATTCTAAAATTTTTTCTCTTAATGTTTTGGGCTGTGCGAAATTATCATTAACCTGTTGATCGATATGGTGGGTGGTGGCTGCTGAAGATGACGAGTTACTAGGCGATGGAGGTGGTATTTTGATTGGTTCGTTTGGTATGACTATATGTTTATTCGGTTGTATTGGTTTTATAAGGTTTAAAACATCTCCGTTGTTTGGGGTATCGTATATATCTATTTCCGTTATACTTATATCATGTGGGTCATTGGATGTTAAATGTTCCGCAAATTCTGATGTTTGTCTACTATTATTGTTGACGTAGGTATTTTTAGGATTATTTTTGCAGGAGTTAGAGGTATGCCCGGTTTGTTTACATGTATAACAAGTAAGAGTGTCGTCATTTATAAAGATTCTGAAATCGGTGTTATCGAATCTAATAACAATTGATCCGGGAACATTTGCGATATCGTCGGGGTGAATGTATACCTGGCGACGAAAGCTGCTTATATGTGCTAGTTCGTCTTGAAAACCGGCTTTCAGAAAGGTAATTTGCGATAGTGTTCGAATGCCGCATAAGATTAAGTATTCGTTGATTATGTCATGCGGTATTATCGGATGAGCATTAGAAATAATGAATCTTTTTGCTGGGTTAACCAAACGACGAAAAGGGATTTGATGTTCGTTTATTGTTATACAGGAAAAATTTTGTATAAGTTCGTTGACGGTACATTTGTCCGTAAAATACACGCAGAAACGATTATTAGAAATGCGAGATGCAAACGATATTTTTTTGTTGATGTAATTTTGCCGAGGGCTTTAATGTATTCTAATTGAGGTATGTCATTGATAGTGTTTAAAACAATGGCTTGTTCTTTTTTTGGAAATTGAGTGTTGGCAGTGGTTTTAGCGAAGGTTTTTAATTGAGGTGTAGATTGTGTATTTTGTTCTTGAGAATTCATGATTGATAAAATTGCCGTAGCAATAATATCAGATGTTTGCACCGGTGTGCGCTGGCAGCTTAATTAGGTAATTACGGGTCAAGATAAGAAGTTACATACCTGCCCGATGGTTGCTGTTATGATGATATAAATTATATACTGCTATCGGAAGCTAATAAATACGAAACACACATTCGTCTTGGACGGAGGTCAAACACGTACTGCTATTATATAATTTATATTATATTATATTCTTGAAACGACAAATATAAATATATGGCAATTTAGAAAATACTTAATATCAATAAATTTATATTGTGATGTTTAGGTACATACTAATATACTATATATAGTATACAGGGTGTTCCAAATAACAAATCATATGTGACAGGATCTATATAGTGAAATCTGCTGTCACATAAAATTTGGAACACCCTGTTATGTGTGTATATGTAATATTAAATATATACATAATTGTATGGCCGCAATTCGTACGTTATTTAGGGATTGGGCCGCAACTAACCAACACCGGTATTGCCTTAGTTATTACTTATTACTATTATATCAAAGTTTTTTGAAGTTAATGTTTAGTGACAAACAACCTATTGAAATAAATTCAGACGAAACCAACCGTGTTATACAGGCATAATGTACCTACCTTTGTAAAGGTAAAGTTAAATTTAAATCTTTTCCATACACTTAATTAATAATTATCTGTATAAAATATATTTATCTTTTAGGGAGATGAGTTTGATTTTATTATCCTCTATCTGAGTATCTTAAATAAAACAAAGTGTGGTTATCTTTATCTTTATCCAGACGATTGGTTTGTTATCTGGTTCTAACACTTCTGACCTACATAATAATATCCCTGTTTCACTACCCCAAGTTAAGAGTTATAATAGTTTTAATAGTTTTAGTGCTTTGTTAGTAGATATCTTCAGGTATTTTATGAGGAGCGACCATGTGAGCGTGGAACCGAACGCGGTACCCAGTATTTTCATGTATTTTTGGTTGGATATTTTTTCGTTGTCCATTTTAATATTTAGTAAAAATTATGCAATTTGATTTTTCTGCTGAGAAATATCCAAATATTAAATTTAAAATTTTTTAACCATTTCTTTTTGTTTAAAAGTCAAGTAATTTATGTACAAATGTATTTGCTAATGGTTATGTATGGTAGTAATGCCAATCACTGCATGGCTACCTGAAACACTTATTTAGAATCTAGTGTTGAATTTCCAAACCTCAAATATAAATAGACAATTTTTTATGCGTTTTTAACCACAGAACAATTTGCAAATGTTCGATATTCTGATGACCAAATGTTGACTTAAAATGTCTATAAAAACTTATAATTATAATATATTTTTTTGATTTATTGGTTACACTATATAAACTACTTACGTAAAACATTGTTTTACATTTTCAATCCTTTGTTATAAAAACTGAACATTTTATACATTTTTAACTAAAAACAATTTGCAAATGTTCGATGATGAATTTCGGCCAAAATTTGAAGTTTAAATGCTTATAAAAAAAAATTGGCCCTATGTATTTTTATTATTTTTGGTCTATTATTTAAATAAAATATGTAGTAATATTTTTACTTGGTTTTATAGTATCATTGTTTGTTTTTATACTTAGTATTGGCTGTGGAAGTAAGATATTTTCATTATACTTGGTAGGTATAATTATCATGGCAGAATGCCTGCTTAACACCAATCTACATACAAATTTTTTTTTTTTATTAATACATTATCTCAATTCTCAATTTGGATCATTTTTAAATTAATCATCAAGACAAAATAAAATCAATGCTTAAAAAAAGTTTATTTATACCTAATATTTTAAAAACACATATTAAATACAAATAATTTATACCTCATCTGAATAATCATAGATTATTTCTGAAGGCAGTAATGGAATAGCAACGGGTACAGGTTTGATATGGTTTGGTGCTTAATTTAGATTATTATGAAAATGATTTGATTGAATAGTCTCAGTATAATTAACTTTATTAATTATTTAAGTGCTTTCATAAACAACATCAGGTAATGGTGCTTTCCTTTGAATCTATAAAATACAAACATCAAAATAAATATGTATTTAGTAATAAAATTATATATGACTTACATTGATGGGTGTATTTATAATATTTTTTTTTATAGTTTAACTAGTCGGTTGTGTAAGCAGCTTATTTAACACTGGATATTGTGATGGTGAATACATATTTGGTTTTGTTCCTCGTCTTATGGCAACTGGAAAAATAGCATGTTCTACACCTGATGACATGCCTATAGATCCTTTTGGAAAAACCATTATGCTTCTAGGGCTCCTCCAACTTACACAATTTGGATTTTCACTCAAATTTAATGTCGAAAGTTGTGCATTTTTATCAACCACAAGTACTTCTATATTTGGTGGAAAAGTAGGAGTAATTTCTTTATTTAATAATAAATTTCCGTTCAACGGAGTTATTGCACTCCGAGATGAACTTGAAAATGTTGGAATATTACTACTTAAATCAGTAGACATTGAAGTAGAAAAAATCTTAATATCTTTGTTATTTTGAGTGAAAATATTTTTTTTTCTTCGTAAGCAATCATTTGTCATAACTGGTAGAGTGTTTACATTTAAATCAACAGATGCTGAAGTAGAAGGGTCATAATACTCAATTATATTAGATTCAAATGTCTTAATTTTTGTGCCGTTTTGAGTCAAAATTGATTGTTGACTATTTAACATACTTGGGCTTATTCTTGAAGCTGTCATATCTGGTGGACTGTCTACAGTTAAATCAATGTACGCAGGAGTAGACTCAATCGTTTTAGATTTAGTTTTCTTAATAGCTGTGTTGTGTTGTGTTAAAATTGTTCTTTGGTTACTTAACAAATTATGGCTTAACTCTGAAGCTTTTATAACTGGTGCATGGTTTACAGTTAAATCAATGGATGTTGAAGTTGAAGGTTCATAATATTCAATTACATTATTATTGGATTCAGTTATCTCAATTTCTGTGTTATATTGTGCCAAAATTGATTGTTGACTTTTTAAAAAATTAGAGCTTAATATTGAAGCTGTCATATCTGGTGGGCTGTCTACAGTTAAATTAATAGATGTTGGAGGTTTATTTAACTTTCTAACTTTAGGTTTAATTATCTCAATACTTGTGTCACTTTGAATTAATTTACATTTTCGGCTATTTATCAATCTCTGGCTAACTCTTGAAGCTTTTGGAATATTTAACACTGGAGTATAAGGTTCATTTGACTCCATATTTTTAGATTGAGTCATTTTAATAGCAGAGTCCGATTGGGTTAAATTATGTTGTTTAGTATCAAATGATTTTGGGCTTATTATTGAAACTGTTGTTTCTAGTGGAATATGTACATCCAAATTAACAACATTTGGAATAGCAAATTTTTTAGTTTTTTTTACCTTAGATTTAGTTCTAGTAATACATGTATCAGATTCAGTTAAATTTCTTTTTTTACTTTTTAACAATTCTGGGCTTGATATTGAAACTATTGTGCTTGATGGAATTTTTTTAATCAAATCAACCATCACCGGTGTTAAAGATATATTTGTTTTTCTTTCTTTAAATTTAGCAGTCTTTATATCTGTATCAGATTCAGTTAGATTTCTGTTTTGACTGTTTAAAGATTGTTGGTATAATTTTGAAGTTTTAAAGTTTTCTGGTGTAATATTATTTTTTAAGTCTGTGAAAAATGGAGCAAAAAAAAAATGATTAATTTATTTTTAGTTTTTTAAGATTATCTATGTAAGTTTAAGTTATTTTTATATAAGATAGTTTGATTTACCTTTTTCATTTATGTCCTTGTTGTTTTCTTCTGTGACATTTTTACATAATTGTGTATCCTATAACACAGTGAAGACATTTTTAAGTATCACATTCAATTTAAAAGAATAATTAGCTTGTAAAATTGTATAAATAATTTTATTGTAATTGACTTTAAATAGTACAATACATTATTATATTGAAATAAGTTAAAAATTATTATTTTCTAAAATATAAGTTTGTACATAATAGTGAAAACATTTTGTAATGTTTTGGTTATAGCCTCCAAATTGTTATACGGTTTCCAACCTATAGCCTGGATATAGTTGTACCATTCAGCATTGGAGGCTATAGGATTTTTTCTACCAAGAAAATACCTATTGTTATAACAATGCTTATATATATATAATAAACATACACATTTATAAACAATCAACACGGATAAGAAAAAATAGTAGGTGCAAAAAAATTGGATAAAATAATTTATGTGAGATGGAGAAAGCTCGAGTAGGCAAACATCTATGAACGGCAATACCATATTAATATTAATAATAATATGATATAGGTTTCTCATCATAGAAATTGACAATAATAACTAATAAGAATAAGAAGATCAGAGCAGACTCTTATCAGATAAATAAAATAATAATAAAGAAAAAACATACCTGCCAAAGCACTATGGCAGGGGTCTAAACTCTTATGGCGACAGGCCACCTGTTATTATTTTTAAATCTAGCCCGCCGTACACGGTAAAGTTATACGGTAATGACCAAAAAAAAAAAATACTCATTAATACATAGAAAATAATACACGCTATAATTAAAATGTGTTCGCGGGACACAAATAAAGACGTGAAGGGCCGTTTATGGCCCGAGGGCCGCGGCAGCAGGTTCGAAGACCCCGCACTATGGTATTAATAAAGATGGTTTTTAAAATGACATGTTTTCTTTTTTATATTTTTCAGTGACCGTGGGACGTGGGTAAATAAAAGAATAACCAATGGATAACTTTGGTAGGTAGTCAGCTGTTTCTTTAATAACAGTTGTTTTAATAATAATGGGTAGAGGTTGAATTGGTCGGTATGTTTGATACAGATTCTTATAGCTACAAATTGGTACAGTGATAATACATAATATAGAGGTGTTGACATCACCTTTATATACCTTTTAACATACACCTTACATAATAAAAATTACTTAGTTAAAGATATATAACATACTATAGCAAATTTTATTGGGTGTTATAATTGTTACGTTACAGTTTAGATATTATAATTTTTTTTTATAAAGAATATTCAAATTTACCTTTTTATTTTTATTTTGAATACCGATATGTCTTGTATTTTTATCAGTCCTCATATGTTCTTTTAATGTTTCCATTTTAAATGCCAAACAGTCATACTTTAATTTCCAATTAGTGGTAGAGCTATTTATGTTCTCCATATTTAATTTAGTGTTAACATTTGAATGTAGCATCAGATTACATATTTTGGTATATAAAATACTCTCAAATACCTACAATATTAAATAATGATACTAATTAAATATGTTGTAAATGTAAATAACTGTATTACCTTAGTTCCTGTCAAAGGATCTCTCATTTTGTGTAAAACTGTGGGCCAATATTCTTTACAATATATTGGTACCATATTATCATTCACCGAATTAACATCTTTAGTTATATTATTATCCTCTTTATCATGATGGTCTGTAACATCATCATCATCATCATCATCGCTATCGTTGTCACTATTATTACTAATTACATCATTCTTATAAATTATAATCAATACCCTTGTTCATACAACTTTTAATTGAAGGTGTAATTTTTAATGTAGGTATACTCTTAACAATCGTAGGTGTACTTTTGACAGTAGATGTTAAAATTGTAGGTGTACTTTTAATTGTAGGTGTACTTATAATTGCAGGTGTTAAAATTGTAGGTGTACTTATTATTTCGGGTGTTAAAATTGTAGGTATACTTTTAATTATAGATGTTATTACCGTAGGAGTACTTATAATTGTAGGTGTACTTTCAACTGTAGGTGATAAAATTGTGGTTGTACTTTTAATTGTAGGTATTAAAATTATAGATTTATTTTTAATTTTAAGTTTTTTTTGATTTGTAGGTTTAAATTTGTATTTTTTTAATTTAAGAGAAATTATTTTTCTACGAGTATTTGTGACTATTTTACTTTTTTTTTTTTTGTATATTAGTAGTCCTAATATTTATTTTTTTGAGTGTATTTTTAGACAAAGTTATTTTGTGTTTGTGAGTGTTAGAAGTTTGAGTATTTTTTACTTTGTAATTCTTTCTGGCCAAAAAATATTTTTTTATATATATATTACTAGTAAATACATTTTTTTTTATTGATTTTATTACTAATCAATGAATTATTTTTTTTGTAAGTATTAGTAGTCAATGTATTTATTTCTTTACGTTTATTACTAGTCAAAGTATTTTTATCTATGTTTATATTATTGATCACAGAATTTTTTTCTTGGCGAGTATTATTAGTTCTTTTGTTTGTGTTAGTAGTCAAGGTATTTTTTTCTTCATGCATATTACTAGTCAATTTTTTATTTTTTGGTTTGTGTTTGTAGTCAAAGTATTTTTTTTTGTTTATATTACCATTCAAAGAATTTTTTTCTTGGCAAGTGTTAATATTCAAATTATTTTCTTCTTTGTGTGTATTTGTGAGCAAAGAACTTTCATTAATTTGTCCCTCATTTTTCTTTTTCTTACTGGCAATCATGTTTAGTTCATTTGGCCATATTTCCCCGCAAGTTTGGATAGAAATGTTGATCTTGTCATTGAAAGAAGAACTGCTTATATTATTCTCTGTTATGTCATTTTTT
This sequence comes from Neotoxoptera formosana, assembly GCA_022818045.1. Lineage (NCBI taxonomy): Eukaryota > Metazoa > Arthropoda > Insecta > Hemiptera > Aphididae > Neotoxoptera > Neotoxoptera formosana. The sequence continues at coordinate 40,738,284 of CM040633.1, read as the reverse complement.
GCATTATTAATTTCAATCTGAAAAACAGTTTTAATGGACAATTATTGTCAAGATCAATAAAATATATATGTATGCATATATACATATATGAAAAAATTGAAATCAGTTTAATGTTATTTTATTATTTTTATTATACCTGAAAAAAATACTGTTAATTTATTTTAATATCAGAATTGTTTTTTATAAATAACAATTGAAATTCATAGTTTTAAATTCATTTATCGTGTAAAAAGAAATAGGTAGTGAATTATTAATAAATAATTTTAGAGTTGTAAAGGCATCTTTTATTGTGACTAAGTCTGCCTAATAATTGTTTTACTATGATTTAATCTTATTTTACTTATGTTTAAATGTTACTCAAATCCAAGACATTCATTTTGTAATGGAAAGCACATTATTTACTCATAAATTTCCTCTTAATGAAATTAGTAACACAGTTAACTTACACAGTATACGTTTTGTTTAAAATATATATAGGTATTGGTAAACCGCACATCAAGTATTTATGAAGCAATTTACTTCAACCCCCGAAGAAACCATAAATGGACTTTTACTTCATTATTGTTGAATATTTCCTATTTAACAGTTATTTTATATTCAATAATGGGGTAGGTTTTTAGACCATTTACCAATATTGCACTGATTCTAAAAGGTTGAAAACAAATTTTTTTTTCATACAGTTGTTTTAAATTATTAATCAATTTTAAAATAAATTATGTACCTATACTTGCAATTCATTATTTTAAGTGTCACATGACAAAAATCAGACCCATTTGAGTATGTAGGCATGTCACAGTTTTAGATTTTCATGTATTCACATAATCAAAAAAATCTACTCAACTACATAAAAGTGCCAACCTAAATCAGTAGAAGCAACACACAGTATCAGAAAATACACATTTAAATTTATTTATCATGTGCATTGTGCATAGATGATAAAATGTACAGTTTCCTTACAAATGTTTAAGAAATCCTACGTTTGTGTCTTATTAAGTTTTGAAATAAATAATATATTAACATGTTAAACGTTTTGTTTAAAAATAACAAGCAATTTAATGATATTGTCAAGATCTAAATTTTTTTTTATATTGGAATTACAGTAACTATATTATTTGGACATGATGAAATGCAACAGTAACAGTACAAGAACAAGCTTTTAATTTTTTTTGAACTTACAAAATATAAAAATAGATTTATTACATGCAATTTAAAAAGTAAATAATTTAAATAACTTACTTGTTTTTGTTTTCTTCTATTTCTTTCTAAAAATGTATTGTTTGGATAATTTTCAAAATTGGAACTTTTATCATTTGATATTTTTATTTTGATTCCTTGTTCACGTTTATCTATGTATCTATGTTCATGATCAGGATCAAGTGGATTAACAAAAAAAATTTCGTTCATAGAAGCACAAAATCTAACTAGTTTATAATCAATGTTCTCAGGTATATCTTTTTCATCAAAATTAAGTTTAGTATAACCATTCTTCGGTTTGAACATGGTATTATTCCTAAAAAAAAAAAATAAAAAATTATCAAACATACGTTTTGATCTTTTAAATTAATTTCCATTATTATTCATATAAAATTTAAAATATCTTAGCTACACCATAAAAAAGTTTCAATAGTTTAAATTCTATAAAAAGAGATTTTTGTTACTATAAATGTCTTTTATTTTTATCTACCTAAATATTTTTAATTCTGAGTAGAGAAATGTATGTATTAATTTAATAATGATGTTTTTTTTGTGTCTGTCGAGACACAATGTTTCAATCTTTAACTTCAAAATTTTTTTTTATAGCAAAGTGAATCTAGTTGGTACATTAAGGGCTAGAAGTAAACCCGTTTCCAGTAATGTACTTAATAATTGAATTTTGATCAATTTTGTCACAAATATTATTTACTAGGTTTATTACTTGCTGTATTACCTGGTGTGGCAAGGAGATTAATGAAACAATGATGGGCTATCCGCCTGCAGCATAAAGTAATAAGTAACTTATTTTTATTACAGGAACTAATATTGTAAGCAGAAATAAACGAATATGCAGTTAAGGTTTAAATGTTATAAATAGCGGGTAAGCTACCCTAAAATAACTGGTTCAATCTATTATCTTAACTTTTCTTGAAGTGTCAAAATAGATTGAATATTTTTTAATTCTATAAGCCTCAGCCATACAACTTTATCTTTATACATATAATGGCAACTTTAAATATAAACAAAATATCAAGGAATAAAATAACCAATGTAAGTATAGAACAAAATATCCAAATAATTTTTTTTTTTTAATAACCTGTTTAGAAATAGAATAATAATAATAATAATAACATTGTTCATTTTTAAATCACATTTTAAAAACATATAATGTTATAATAATAATAATATTTTGCATACAAAGTTTCATAAAATAATAATTATATCTTCAGTTATCGGTGTTAAACTATATCAAAATAGACATAATAAGTCATAATAAGTCAGTCAAAATTATATTAAACTTTGTGACGTTATAGTATGATAATAATAATATGTAACAGATACATTTAAAAAAAAATAAACTAACATATTACATTTAGGTACTTCTTTTATTTACTTTATTATTGTATCAATAGATGTTTTTAAAATGTAATTTAAAAACAAACAGTCTATGTTATTTTTGATGATATTCTCTTTTTAAGCAGCTTACTTAAAACAGTTGAAACATTTTATTATTTGGGTATTTTGTCCTACACATTGGTTATTTTAACTTAGATATTTTAGTACAAGATATTTTTTCCTAATACTGTTTTTGTTGTACAACACAAAAAATCATGAACTTATACCATAATGTGTCAAGACTGAAAAGAAACAAACGCATTTGTTGATAAACCATGTTGCTCTTAAAAATGTACAATTAATAATTACATGAACTAAATAATTACTTATTTATAATTAAAATTGAACTATTTTGCATTTAAATATAATAATATATTGTTTTAATGTTATAATTGATTTAAGTACATAATTAGTTTGATTTTATTAATGACAATAAGTGTGAGGGGCAAAGCTCCTTACAGGACTATTACACTGTCATCTGTCCAATATTTTAGGTATTTTATCTAGTTATCCTTAATCGAGTCTTGATCTTGAACACGTAAATACGTAATGACTAATGAATGACTAATGGGTGAAGTGAACATATAGTGTCGACGAAAATACTGTCTGCACAAATATAGTTGTCTATTAAAATATTGTCGGCTAAAATACAGTTCTAATAGTTTACATGTATTAGTCGTATAACATAAGAAAACAATTTGAATAATAAAAAAGTCGAGTGCTGTCATGGGACACCCGGTAGAAACGTAGTTTCTTATGGCGCTATGTGAACGGAGGAACCCTAGCCCAGAAGCAAAATAAAATCATAACTGAAAAATCCGGATTCCTCAACACAGTCATGACTCATGAAAGTGATTTTATAATATTTAATTTATAATATTTAATGTTATTTATTTTGTTATGAACGGTTTCAATTGTAATACTATAATAATTTATTATACCAATAATAATAATAATAGTATCTAGGGTTTCCAGCTACCTGCCACCTGACATTTTTTCTATTGTGTGTGTTTTATCGGCGGCGACACGACGCGACGGGTAGATATATATAATAACAACTAGAGGTCGTGGTCGTACACGGGTACACGGACAAAAAGTATATTAAAGGCTAAAGCCCGTGTATACCCGTGCATAATACAGAATACTCGTGTTTATCCGTGTATTTAATAATAACCGTGCATACCCGTGTATTTATTTATCATTACCCGTGTGGCGTGTACTTAGGTATCGTGTGACGTGTACCTAATATCAAGCTCGCGGGTATTAAGATACACGTGTATTAAATACGAAGATAATATATATTTTTTTTTTTTTTTAACAAAATTTTTTATATTATGCCATCTGTTACAATTATTGAACAACAAGCTTAAGTGATAAGATAAGAACAAAAAAAAATAATAAATAAGTAAATAAATAAATCAGACGGAAGAGACTGAGGGAAGAGGCCTCCCATCGGAGGTACTTCATCTTGGATATAAATTTATGGTTTTAATCTTAACAATAGTAATAATAATAATAATAATAATAATGATATTTACAATAAGTACATAATAGTTATAAAGGTTATAAGTTATAATAAGTAATAAAGATTATAGCTGTAGTAATACATTTTTTTTTTTATATATTATATTATACAAGCAGGTCACGACACCAATGCCTTTTTAATCTTTTGTGAGGATTTCCTGGAATAGTTTCAGATGATAGTTGGACGATAATATATATTTTAAATAAATATTTATTTTATTTAAACTATTTTCTTTAGACTAAGCGTTTATTAAAAAAAGGTGAATATTACTATATAGTATAAAGTTGTTTTCAAAAATATATTAAAACCAATAATCTATATCTATATACAGAGTGTAACAGGTCTATTTGACTAATGCAATAACTTTTTTTCTATTCAATATTTTTAAGTTTTTTTTTTTGTAATGATTTGTAGAGCTCTGCGCTATAATTTGTATATCTTGTATTTTATTTTTTTTTTCCACAAAAACAAATAATTTAAATTTTGTATTTAATATTTTTCTAATAATCCAAGATAGCTATTTCATAAATAAGTATTTAAAAACCATTTTGGCGTTTAAAACTTTTAATTTGGTTAAGTCGTTAATTTTTAAACAATTTTCAAAGTGTGTTAAAATTCAAATTTATTTCTTGCTAATCACTGTTGCTGCTGTAGTCGATTTTCAATTGTTTTTTCCAAGAAACAATAAATTTGTTATCATTAAAAGGTAGATCATTAGCATAGACCTTATACTAATAGGTATAAGGTATAAGGTCTATGGTCATTACTCATTAGTCATTACCACGGATAAAAATAACAGGATTCTCAACGACTCTTATCAGACGTTCAAACTTTAGTTCTAGAAGCATACCACTACGAGCGCTAGTAGTCCGGGCAAATTTAAGATGCCACGTTATTCAGTTTTATGAGGCATTGGCCATATTATAACAGAACGACACTAGAAAGATATTAATTCATTATCCGCCAAAATTCAAATGGTATATTAAAAATTATTTTTACATCAATGATCAATAATACATTCATAATAAATAAGAATCAATGATAATAATTGTCCAAAACTTTGTCACTCATATTATTATGGTTGCATCACTGATTATACAGTTGTCATATAATTATAACATTATATAAATTTAGTTTGTTCATATTTGAATAAGTATATTTATATTATATTATACATTTATACTAATAAAAGAACAATTTTAAAATATTTATTTGACACAAATAAAATTATTGATAATATTTATTATTTAATTTATTTATATATTGTAATATTATGTATCATTATTCACCACCATTGGTTTAATACTGTCACACTAAAATTTTAACTCTAACCAGAAGTAGCTTGTATAGTATTTTAAATTGAGTGTCATTAACACTGTTTGATGAAATCGGTGTAAAAGCATCTATAAATATAATTAGTTCATGTAACCCTTATTAACCAAATTAGCTAAATATCTTAAATTATTTAATTATTTATTCAATTTTGATTCTTTTTGTTTCACAAACATATTTCTTAAACGTTTAATAAAAATATTTACTTTCAACTAAAAAGTAGAAAATAAAAAATAAAAAAAAAAAATTTTAAAAACACACTTTTCCATAAAAACATTTAAAAAAATAATTTAAAAATTGCACTAAAAAGACAAAAATAATTTTCTGTACTTTAAAATAATGAAAAATGTATTGATGAAAAATTTAAAAGTGTGTGGTGCATCATACAAAACATTAAAAGCCGAGCTAAGTCTCACATACACTTCTTTGTTCAATCCTGTTTATAAGATAGTGACTGGGAATATATGTCAAGTGTAAGTGCACCACACACTTTTAAATTTTTCATCAATAAATTTTTCATTATTTTTAAGTACAGAAAATTATTTTTGTCTTTTTAGTACAATTTTTAAAATATTTTTTTAAATGTTTTTGTGGAAAAGTGTGTTTTTAAAATTTTTTATTTTTATTTTTAATTTTGTTCTGGATAAACAATTAACTCCGAAACTACTTATTGGATCGTCGTGCAGTTAAAGTGGACATCACAGAGAAGGTTTTAGGCATAAATTTAGTCCGATAGTTAATAAAAAAACTTATTATTAATTAAAATAAACGTGTAAATTGTATACTTATCTATCTATATCTATGTTACAAGCAAAGTATACAATTTGGGCGCTTCTACAATGCCCGGACATTTTGTACAATGCCCGGGCGTTATATAAAATGTCCCTCGTATATCGGGCAGGTTAGATAATAATAATATATCCGTAAAGTATAGTCAAAATACCAGCGATATTACGAATAATCTGTACATTTGGATTAGTTATATTTTGTTTTTTCTTATCGGCTAGGCAGTCCACATATTATGCAAGCACAATCTGATGGTGAGTATAAGTTTATAATGGTTTACCAAGACCACCTCACAAAATTCGTACTACTTTGACAGTTAAAATACAAACATGCCGAGGAAGTTGCTTATGTATTATTAAACATTTTCACTACTTTCGGAGCACCATCAATTTTACAGTCGGATAATGGTCGTGAATTTGCAAATCAGGTTGTAACTGAACTATGTGCACTTCGAGAGACAGCACGAAAATGTTCTAATTTGAGTGGTCAAGGCTACGACCGATGTACGTGTGTACAAAAATGTAAGACATGGAAGTGCAAATCCAAAGCATCGGATCGATTATACACATCAAAATGCCACGGAAGCAGTACATGCGACAATAAGTGAAAAGTAGTAATTAGTTATTAGTAATTTAGTGAAATAGTGAAATTTCTAATAATATAAATCTTATAGTATTCAATATTCATTATACATTACATTTTGACTATACTTTACGGATATATTATTATTATCTAACCTGCCCGATATACGAGGGGCATTTTATATAACGCTCGGGCATTGTAGAAAGCGCCCAAATTGTATACATTGCCCGTAACATCTATACTAATATAATATACAATTTAAGGGGTTTTCTACGACCACGCTAACCAAGAAAACTACTGAACCGATTTGGCTGAAAATTTTTACTGTTATATCTGACAGTCTGTTGAAGGTTTTAGTACCACTTTTGATAGTAAAAAATAAGTTGAAAATTCTTGAAAAATTAAAAAACAAATCTAATTTCTGGAGCAATTCCTACGCTCTTCCCAAATTTACCCAAATATTTGAGCGATAAAACGATGAAAAGTTTAATTTGTCATGCTTGTATCGAAGTCTGAGTCCGATATGGGTCCGGTACTCCCGTAGGTATCCATTGCTTGTACTTAGAACGTGAAATTTCTTAAAAGATATTTTTAAATTATAATATAGGTAGCCAACTCCAAAAAAAATAACATTTTAATTTATAGACTTATAGTTTTAATAACTGTTTTAAGGCATTTTGTATTTAACAGTATGAAAACATCGGCCTTCATAGGACAGGAAGCGCGCTCTGGTGTCTATAATAACTGTGGTAAGAATTTCAATCAAAAGTGTGTATGCAGGGGTCTAGAGTGACGACACCTTATCAATACACCTTGCTTTATAGTTTATATTTTGTGTTTTAATTATTGATAATGACTTTATCTTTATCTTTAACAAATATTGTATTACATTTTATTACATTGATTAGACCTACCTAACGATAAAGTACGATAACTAAAACCACAGTTCTGTGCTAAAACCACGAACTGTATATCTACAGGACTGGACACTGAAAGGTGGGCGGGTGTGAGGGGTACGGTCAGTAAATGTTACATCTCTCCTTTAATCGGAGCTAGCGCAATCTATGAGAATACATTTGCAACCTGATTTATAAAACACAATTTGTATGCTAAATAAATACAAATTTCTAATTCGTCACCAGATAGCGTAGGTAGATTAAAGGAGTAATGCATTATATTTCTCATTGCACCTATATAGGCACTAATGTACTAGAGTCGCTCACGATTATTTATTTCAACAAGGCAATTTACAAAGTTTGACATACTAAACAATTTAACCATAATACAGTACAAAAACAATAATTTTCGTTACTTTGAACATTTATTTCTAAACAGAAACAACCAATGCTGGTGTTAGTTATTATTAATATTATATAATATTAATATATATAAATTATATATTATATAAGATATTTTTTTATAATTTATTTTGTAATCCAGATTTTAAAAATGCATTTTTCAATTATACTAATTATTGTATATTTAGTCACATTAAAATTGTGATGGCCTGGGGGGCTAAGACCTGTAATTAATTAAAATAATAATAGAATTTAAGATTATAATTATATTTATAATTTTAATCTAAACGTGTACGATGTATTATTAATACAGTTTTAATAGTTTTGTTTCCCGCCATAACATTATTACGGTTTATCATTTTATTTTTTATCATAATATATATTTTGTAAACATTCACATCTTAGATAAGAGAATCTCCGCCATTTTGTAGGCTTCATAATTTTTACAACGTAGGAATAGGGAGTCGTCTATCTAGTATTTTTATATATCTGTGACAACATCACATTATTCCATAGACCTTATACTCATAGACCGGCCCATCCTATACTAAATACATTGATAGTCGCAAGCTGACATAGTGCAGTAAAAGGTCTATTGATAAATAGGACAGCTGGTCCTATACGACTACTTTTTAACCGTATCAGAGTAGCTCAGTAACCGAAAAGCGCCACCTATCATGACACGGCGGAAACGTGAAGAGGGCCGGTCTATGAGTAAAAGGTCTATGCATTATTCACATATTTATGTGATAATAATTAGTGATTAGAAAAGCGAACAATTTTTTTAGTGATACGAGAATTTCATTGAAAATACGAGAATTTGATAATCACAGTACGAAAATACCGGTTTGAGAATCTGGCAACCCTGCTTCATGCCCGTAGAACACTAGAACGTAACACGGTGTGTTTCCACCGTTCGCCGTGCAAGTTTGAGCCATTCAATTATAATAGGTACAAAGTTCAATAATTATCAATCGCGGATTCAACGATATCGAATTTATTACTATTACAGCTACTGGTCTTTACAAAATCCTTGTTCACACGGTGCTGATTATGTAGTACCTATTTATGTATAACACCTAAAACCACCCAACTTTGAGCAGCTATAACTCGTCAACTAGTTAACGAAAGTTGAAAATTTTAACGTAAAAATTCATGAAAAAAATAGCTTTATTAATTTATGCAATTATTAATATAGGTTGTCATTTGAAAATCAAAAGTCGATGGTGGTTTACTTAATAAATATAAGGGTAAAAAATATTTAAAATGTATACACAATATGTAGAAAAGCACGAGACTAAAATTATTTTTAAAAAATATTTGAAAAAAAGTCAATACTTTTTGAAATAATGAGTGTTCAACGATAAAAAAATCACCCTCTATATATTTTATTCTTTTAATATCTTATGAGATTAATTAAAAGTATTTGTTTTTTTGACTAAGTAAACTCGTGTTTTACTTAGTGATACAATTTTAGTTAAATTTTTTATTAACTAATAATGTTAAATATTTTATTTTTTTATATCTTTTAAGATTTATCAAAATTATTTGTTTTTTGACTAAGTAAACTCGTGTTTTACTTAGAAATAAAATTTTAATTTGATTTTAATTTTAAACGTATATATTTTATTCTTTAGTAGTATTAATTTTTTATTAATTCTTACAATACATAGTATAATGTAATATAAATAGCTACATATTTTTGTAAAATGTATTTGGTCAGTTCTCAGTTTATTTATTCAAATAATTATGATAAAATGATGTTGAGCGCCACTTTGTAATAACATAAAAATAGAAGGGTAGGTCAAGGATTCTAGACCTTGATCAAATACACCGTACATTATTATATAATTTATATTATATTATATTCTTGAAACGACAAATATAAATATATGACAATTTAGAAAATACTTAATATCAATAAATTTATATTGTGATGTTTAGGTACATACTAATATACTATATATAGTATACAGGGTGTTCCAAATAACAAATCATATGTGACAGGATCTATATAGTGAAATCTGCTGTCACATAAAATTTGGAACACCCTGTTATGTGTGTATATGTAATATTAAATATATACATAATTGTATGGCCGCAATTCGTACGTTATTTAGGGATTGGGCCGCAACTAACCAACACCGGTATTGCCTTAGTTATTACTTATTACTATTATATCAAAGTTTTTTGAAGTTAATGTTTAGTGACAAACAACCTATTGTAATAAATTCAGACGAAACCAACCGTGTTATACAGGCATAATGTACCTACCTTTGTAAAGGTAAAGTTAAATTTAAATCTTTTCCATACACTTAATTAATAAATATCTATCTAAAATATATTTATCTTTTAGGGAGATGAGTTTGATTTTATTATCCTCTATCTGAGTATCTTAAATAAAACAAAGTGTGGTTATCTTTATCTTTATCCAGACGATTGGTTTGTTATCTGGTTCTAACACTTCTGACCCACATAATAATATCCCTGTTTCACTACCCCAAGTTAAGAGTTATAATAGTTTTAATAGTTTTAGTGCTTTGTTAGTAGATATCTTCAGGGATTTTATGAGGAGCGACCATGTGAGCGTGGAACCGAACGCGGTACCCAGTATTTTCATGTATTTTTGGTTGGATATTTTTTCGTTGTCCATTTTAATATTTAGTAAAAATTATGCAATTTGATTTTTCTGCTGAGAAATATCCAAATATTAAATTTAAAATTGTTTAACCATTTCTTTTTGTTTAAATGTCAAGTAATTTATGTACAAATGTATTTGCTAATAGTTATGTATGGTAGTAATGCCAATCACTGCATGGCTACCTGAAACACTTATTTAGAATCTAGTGTTGAATTTCCAAACCTCAAATATAAATAGACAATTTTTTATGCGTTTTTAACCACAGAACAATTTGCAAATGTTCGATATTCTGATGACCAAATGTTGACTTAAAATGTCTATAAAAACTTATAATTATAATATATTTTTTTGATTTATTGGTTACACTATATAAACTACTTACGTAAAACATTGTTTTACATTTTCAATCCTTTGTTATAAAAACTGAACATTTTATACATTTTTAACTAAAAACAATTTGCAAATGTTCGATGATGAATTTCGGCCAAAATTTGAAGTTAAAATGCTTATAAAAAAAATTGGCTCAATGTCATTTTTCGGACAACTTCCCCCGACCCGGGCCGAACGGCCTAGAACCATAGATAATAAAGAATGGATAGGCCAATCACCCTTATCACACGTTCTCTTCATTTGAATGTAGGTGCTTTTTTTTCTTTATTATCTATGACTAAGATAGTAGATTTTCAATAACATTCACCTTTGTGAGACAGAAGATATCTGCTCTTTAGGAACGAGGCACCTAATGTTATAAGCATAGGCGTGGCCTATCCATTCTTTATTATCTATGCCCAGAGCTGGCCGGGGCTAGTACAGTTTTCCCGATTTTGATAACAGCGGCTTATCCTTTCGGTAGTTCGGTTATGTCAGTGACCAACTTGAATGTGGTGTTGCATAGCAAGTCGAGGGATATTTTCGTTTTTTTTGTCCGAGCGCAGCGCAGCGAGCGAGTGGCAACGCGGGCACCACTGCGCGGGCATGACTGTAAATAATTTCAAGTTTGGCGTCACTGATGGATCGTTGGTATATGATGGTATAATTCGTGACATAACTCCGGTTATGTCAGTTGTTATCAAAATCGGGAAAACTGTACCCGTCCCGCCCAGAGCCCGAAGTGTCCTACCCCTGGTAATATTACTCTATGAACTAAAATCAGTTTGGTACGATTATTAAGTTTTAAAAATCTGAGAACACTGTATGGCTGTCTTGCTGCGCGGACAACGATCGCGCAACTTCCGTTTCACTTTTTCGTTACATAGAATTTCCCAATTCACTCTAAACTCACTTTTTACACAAATTTATTTTTTTTGTGGGGGGGGGGCGGGGCGCGTAAAGATGTTTCAAACATCAAAACACTTAGAAAAATTTCGAAAAAAAAGTAAATAAAAAATGCAAAAATTTCGGGCGGCCATGCTAGAATATAGGCTGCCCAACGGTTGCCTCAAGATCCGGGTTCGAACTCGATCCTATTTACCTACCCTAGCAGGGGAACCTCCGCCCAACTTATATCAACTACCGTTCGAGATGAAATTCGTTCACAAATCTCGAGCTCTTAAGCAGTTTGTGCAAAAAGACATTTTTCTCATTTAATAGTGAAAAACCGATTTAATTCGAATGTTTTGTGATTAATAAACATTTAAACCACATATTTGTACGTAACTGAGTGAGTAAACCACTAATTTTATCAACAATTGTTTATATATTACAGTGTAATAATTACACACAGTAAGGATTATGTACACCATTTGAATGTAATATATTTACAATTAATTCAATTAAATGAGTACTATTGTCCAAATCTCACCTTTAATATTAAATATTATAAACAAAATACCCTATAGCATATTATAATTAGCAGCATGAATAGCAAAATATATGCAATTTATAGTGTAATTGGTTAAAAAAAATATTTTTGTTATATATATATATATGTATACAATCATAATACAGCATTATGAATTGGTCAGTATTAATACATTTATGTACAATAAATATCAATAATAGTTGATATATTTAATATCTATTAGATTCTTAAACGTTTATAATGTATTCATGCTCTATGAATACTAATTTAAATTTTAAATCATATTTAATCAATATAATAGACGTATAATTAATATTATTTTTTTTTTTTGTCAGTAATGATGATATTGTTTAAATTCATTGTAATTATATAATGTATATAAATAACTTAATATTTTTTAATTGAATGAAATAAGTACAACCACATAAAATGTTGCATAAATGCACGGGTGAACGTTAGTATTGCTTATTAAATGTAAAATACAAAATACAGTATGGAAAATTAAATGTTAATAGCATTGTACCTAATTGTAAATAATTTAATTAGCTTTGTAAATGAAAACTAATCATCTATTTAATTTAATTAACATGAAATGTATACAATTTGTATGCAAAATTAATTAAATACATAATATTTGTATGTATATTGCAATTAATCAAATACTTTTTATTATATGTTACACTTTTAATAACCAATATAATACTAACCTCACGACCTCACCTGTATAGCAATTTAATCATCTTGTCCATTAAATAAAATATAATACAACATTCTTTCAGATACAAATACAGTGTATTACAGTATACGTCATCGACAGTATATATTATGCATTTATGTATATTTTAAATCAATAAAATAAAATAAAATACACACTCAAAAACCAATATAGGCTACTCTCGATGTCACCTTGTAGCTAATTAAACTCAAATATTTAATAATAATACACTGTGAGTTGCAGTAGGTACATGTAGTAACGTGCAGTGTTTAAACATCGTCGTTTATAATTTGTGGGTCAACCATTCACTGGGGTTAAGGCAATGTGTAAAGGATAGATCAAAGAAAAATCAATATATAATAACATTGATTATAAATAGTATTTATAATCAATGATAATAATAATTACAATAAGATTTATTTTTTGAATCAATAATTATATATATACAGTTATATGTATACATGCGAGTGTAATTTATTACGCGATCGCGAAGCGTACGAACCGATTTCGAGTACAAACCGCACGTCTACGGATTCGTAATGATACGATCTTAAGAGGACGCCACACCCGCATGTGTTGTCTCCGTCTTACAAGTGCGTAACATAGCAAATTTTACGCTCAGCAGATCACGTGAAGCTCCGTGAATTTAAAATTTAGAGTGAATTGACCTCTTATAAAAATTAAAGGTAACATTATTATCGAGGGCATCTCATTGGCTTTTTATTATATTTTAATTTTAAAGCGAGTTATGAGTATTTTAAAATTGTAAATTGTTTGTATATCTTAAAATACTCATAACTCGCTTTAAAATTAAAATATAATAAAAAGCCAATGAGATGCCCTCGATAATAATGTTACCTTTAATTTTTACAAGAGGTCAATTCACTCTAAATTTTAAATTCACGGAGCTTCGCGTGATCTGCTGAGCGTAAAATTTGCTATGTTACGCACTTGTAAGACGGAGACAACACATGCGGGTGTGGCATCCTCTTAACGATTATCGAACAAACAGCACTCTTTAAGTCGAAACGAATCGGAATTTAAGACGAAAATTGAAAACACCGTCGGGCGGCCGTTTATCAGTTATCACGCGGCGCCGTTCCTTAACGCGATTTATCGGCGTACTTTGAGATTTCGGGTATAAACCGCACATCTACGGGTTTGTATCGACACGCTAAGAAATATTATCGAACAAACGGCATTAAAAAAGGCGAAACGAATTGGAATTTAAGGCGAAAAGCGTGAAAAAAGTCGGGCGGCTAGAATGGCTGCGGTGGTTTTTGTGATTGAGATGTGGTCGAGGTCGAGATCGGAAAAAGAACACGAACCGCACAACCACGGCTTCGTAACGACATTAGCTACGCGAATAAAACGCAAACGATGATCTAAAAGAATAAAAAATCGAAAAATTTTGGTAAAAACAACGTAAATTTCAATAACTCTGTAATTATGAGAAAAACGGGAAGATAAGGAAAATAGAAAGATAACGCGAGGAATGTTTCCCATTGGCCCAAAACAGAATCGGTTCTCTATCCTCGTAGATTTTAGATTTAACTGTGATACACAACTATACACAATACACAACCTTTTTATAGTTTTGAACATAGACCTTATACTCTGAGTATAAGGTCTATGGTTTTGAAGTAATTATTATGTGCATAAAAAACAGGATAATTAATAATATTATAACATAGCACAATAATGTTATCAATATTCTAAATAGATAACTTATACAAATAATGGAACAAATACTGTGGAGAAATGTATGGTATTAAGGTATCCCCTAACGAACCACTATGGAGGTAAAATTATTAAATTAAATATACACTTATGTGTGCGAGTACATGCATTATAATATTATAACATATTATTTATAATATCTTACGTAAACAAGGACGATTTTTGGTGTGTCTTTATTTTCATTTTTAATTCATAGATTGCAACCCTGTCATCCTCGTGAACGTGTTTGTGATCGACGCCGATGGCCTCTATACTTGGCCAATCCGTGCTTGTCCTGAGCACAGCCGGGCACTTTGACGAGTACACACGGTTGCATTTCCATCTGAGATGACGGCTACAGCTCTTTTGGAAATGGTACAGGTATCCATCGTACACGATTCTCGGGTATTTGAAAGGCTTCAGCAGCTTGGTATCGATGATTTCAATAGACTTCGATGACATGGTGAGAAGGTACGGGCGACGAAGGAACGATCAACCACCGTTGCACCCGTACGAATGACGACTGACTCTAATCTGTATTCTATGGCTCGAACCAAGTCGGGGCAACGAAAAACGAGAGCTGGCCCCCGCGACCCGTTGTTTATACCCTCCGTTAAGGCCAATGACTCTCAACATAGTGCAGCTGCCGTGCCGCCGCGCGCCGTACATGCTGTATATTCGAAAAGTGAGCGGTGACTGTATTCACCACCAAGTAAGGATGGTTGAAGGCAGCACGTGTTCAATGTATAACATTCCTTACCCTCAACGCTCCGTGTTATAGTCGTTAAACCTGTTTCATATCTTAGTACGCTTGTTTTAAAACTTTAAAATGTCGTAGGTTATAGTGGTGGGCTTCAAATATACGACTCCTGTGGTCTGTGGTCCGTAGTTGACTGCATACTACTATTATATTCAGACGGTGGTGGTGGTTATGATAGCTTACGATGTTTATGATAGCGTCCATGTCCGCCAGCCGTTATCTCGTCCACGCGTTATCACCAACCTCCAGGTACCAGGGCCAGGGCAGTCTGCACGGCGACGGTAGTCATATAATAGGATATATTGATTTAAGATTATTAATATTAATATTTATTTATGAACGGGTGGAGCCCTGTACACCAGTTGCACATTATGAATTTACAATTTTAAATAATTAACACAAATAACTAACACACATGGATTTAACAAGATAAAAATGACAATAATTATATATGTATAATGGTAGGTAAGTATTTATAATAATAAAGAAGTAACACCTAATTTTACCATTCTTGATAAATGGTGCTCTCATTGACCACGTGGTGTCTGGTAATGCGTGAAGGAACTTTGGTATTAACCGACGAAAGAAGTGAGGGAGCATCAATACGACCATCCATCAGTTTAATCAGAAACTCTATGTTAGCGTTAACTCTCCTGTCTTCTAGTATGAAGATGAGACAGAGTTTCTGCATTACTAATGAATAGTCATGTGGAGGAGGAGGATGCTTTATTTTTAATATATAAACTGCGCAAGATAAGAATTTTCTCTGAATACGTTCTAATTGACAGAAGTCCGTTACTGTATAAGGATACCATAGGACAGATAAATCATGAATATTCTAGAAGGGAGCGTGCCAAAGAGCAGTATAAAGATTTTAGTGAAAACGATATATTGAATTCTTTCGATATACGCATTATGAATCCAAGCGTTTTCATAGCTTTACAACATATTGTTCCAATATGGGAGTGAAAGTTAAGATCTGAATTTATTAAAACACCCAAGTCTTTATACTACCGACGGGGGTGACGCTAGAACCGTTGATTGTGTACGCATGATTAATAACCGTTTTTCGTATACAATTATTTTATATCATTGAATTCAAATTTAACACATCCATTACAGTGACCCACTCGACACTTACTTTACAGTAGAGTGGTACTCACTTGCCGACCTTTTTCGTTACAATTTACTTCGATTATTTTGTGATCATAGGTGCTACTATACTGACTAGATTAGGTACCTACGGTATTCAACATTCTGGGGCACTCGATAGATTTTTATAGTGTATGATACTGTTACCATATCACATGTGTTGTCATTTTTTTTATGAATGAGAAAAATTGCCACCATTAATAAACCTTTAAAGAGAAAAGATGGCATTAAAAAAAATGCGCACGTAGGGCATCAAAATCCTAAATACACCACTGCGTACTATCTTTTTATATAATCGTCTCTATAATATTTTATTATATTATCTCCATTCACCTTTAATCCATCGCGAGTCTATCGACAAATCAATAATGACCATAATATACATTGTACTTAGCCGTTTGACGAATAGACAATAGCCAATAGGTACCATGAACTAAGATATTTAGATATATATTTTCCTAGTTTATGAAGTCTAAACTAACCCGATCTTTGCACCACCTAAACACCCTCCCCCCCGTTATGTCAGTGTTTCCCAACCTTTTTACCCAGTGCTCGACTTGGGGGGGGGAGCGCAGGGTGACGGAGTACCCTAACTAATTTTTCAGAAATTTTAGCGTACCCCTACTTTTATTAACGGCTTATTAATGTTTAATAAGTGATGGGGACGCTCTTTTTTTATAGTTAACAGAGTCCCTCTACTTTCATTTTGCCAAGCCGAGAACTGTTTTTACCACCACGGAATACTTCGATAATATTTTATAGGTTGCGGACCACCTCGATTTTACAAATACTAGGAAGACCTTATTACTCTTATAATATAATATACACACTTATAATCGGTCGTTGGCGATAATAATATTATACGATTCCTCAATAAGTCGTATTTTTAATACACTTAAAAAAAATAATAATAATAATAGTTTCTAATAAAAATCGAAGAAAAAATGTATGCGACCGCGGACTACCGGTTGGGAAACACTGCATAATGATCATCGGCTCTACGGTATGTTGTACACTTGGCTCTCTGGAATGCATCATCGTCGTCGTCGCCGGTTTTTAAGGTCGCCACCGCTCACCCCCTCATCAAAACCGGTCTACGGCGCCGGTCTCCGTGTGTAAGCAGTACGCACACACTCGTATAACGTATATTTTTCTTGTCGTTTTATTATTATTATTATTATTATTATAATATAACAACAGGGTACTGAGTAGTGTTTGGTCTCGACTACAATTCAGCAGAATAAATTACTAACAAATTATAAATTACTGATTTGACTCATTGACGTCTGTTAAAACCTAAAATTTGTTTATCTTTAGAGTGGCGACAAATATAGCAATATTCCTGCAATATCTAATGGCTATAACTGAATGTCTGAACTATAACTAATAGTACCTACAAAATGTTGTGTTATTGGTCCAATTGGTTATTGTTATTAGATTCTGAGCGAAGCGATGAATGTATCAATTCTACAATGATGTGTGTGTTTTTTTTGTATCTGTCACCACGTTTAAGGCCAGTAAAAGTGTTCCGATTTTCTAGTTTGTACTTTTAGGTGTCTCAATAATTTTTAAACGCGCAGGGAAAAACAAAAAAAAAAATTAAGAAAGAAACGGGAATTTTTATTTTAAATTGTAGTACAAGATTCTTCATAAGTTGTTTAAATAATAACCAAAAATAATAAAAATACAATTTTTTTTTTATAAGCATTTAAACTTTAAATTTTGGTCGAAATTCATCATCGAACATTTGAAAATTGTTTTGTAGTAAAAATTTATAAAAAGTTCAGTTTTTATAACTAAGGATTGCAAATTTAAAACAAGGTTTTACGGAAGTAGTTTATAGTGTAACCAAAAAATCAAAAAGATATATTATAATTATAAGTTTTTATAGACATTTTAATTCAAAATTTGGTCATCAGAATATCGAACATTTGCAAATGGTTTTGTGGTTAAAAATTCATAAGAATTTTTCTATTTCTATTTAAGGTTTAAAAATTCAACACTAGATTCTAAATAAGTTTTTCTTACGACAACCGTAAAAAAAATCGATAGGAAAACACTTAAAAAAATTAATAAGCGTTTAAAGTTAAAATTCTTAAAATTTTCGTCAAAATCCAAAAAATATACCTACAAACTAATTTGTATTGAAAAAAGTATAACATTTTGTGAATTTATACCTAAAGTTTAAAAATGTAATATAAGATTCCTCATAAGCTATTATGTAGGTAAGTGGTAATTAAAAAAAAGTGAAGCGTATTTTAAATAGTTTTTTATAAGCATCTAAAGTTGAAATTTTAAATAAATACGTAAAAATCACGACATTTTGCAGTTTTTTTTTGATTAGTAAATTCATACAAATTTTTCTATTTAAATCTAAGTTTTAAAATTCAACTCAAGATATTCTATAAGTTTTTCTATCTTTTAAAAAAAAAAAATTACAAGAAAGTCCAACTAATTTTTTATGAGCGTTTGTAATTATTAACCAAAGGTTAGGCAATATAAATATAATATAAAATACCTATCCTAGGCTGACAGACCACGGTCTCCGCTCAGAATCGTTTTTCGTATACAATGATAAAATTAAAGTTTAAATATTATTATAAATAAAATGAAATGTATTTCTATAATTCTATTGAAATAGTTAAATATAAATTAATAATTCCAGCGTAGCGAGAAAAAATTTTTTGGTGATTTAATTGGTAAATAGTGGGTGGCCTGGATAAATTTCAATCTCCCGGCCTGAATTTTGTTCTTACTCCGCCCCTAGTTATATTACTATTATTATATTACTACATATAATTAAATAATTTGTTTTCAAAATAAAAATTTGTCTCAAACCAATACTAGCAGTAGGTACTCTTAAACAGTGTTATGAACAGTAAGTAGCCTGGGGGATATTATACTCGTAGGCTACTTGCATATTTTCTTTTAATATAAATTTCATAACACAATTTAAATATTTTTTTTTTTTTTATTTATTTAATCATAAAATGTTTCAGTACAAATAGTGCTATTACAAGTAATATTTACATTTAAATTAAATTAGGCGCATACATTTTTTTATTGGTATTGATAGTTGACTAAATTATAGTTATAGTTTAAGTGTAACATGTATTCTTCTATTAGTCTTCTGTTGATGCATCTTCATTATCTGTTAAGGGAATGTCCTGTGCGAGTCGAGGTCGCAGACGTCTGTTGTGTGTTTTTTTTTCCTAAATTGTAGTGACGGGCTCTGTCCGAATTTTTTAGATTGGCGTGGAAGTTTTTGAATTGCATCTTTATCCATGCGTTAATGAATGATATGCCCGTGTCGTTGTGGATTTGATTGTTCCTCATGAACCATGGAGCTTTGAGGCATATCCTCAGAAATTTGTTTTGTAAGGTTTACATCTTTTTTATTTTAGTGGGTGACGCAGCTGCCCATACAGGACAGGACAATTTAAATTAATAGCATAAATAATAATTACCCAAGTTTATAGACGATACTTAGAAAAATCTTAGTATTATTTTAACTAAAAACAAAAATTGGTATTTATAAATTATATTTAAGGTATTTTACTAAGAAATATCTGAGTTATATCTTTACTGAAATAAATCATAAGTTTTAGTATTTATAAACGTCACTTTGAATAATTTTAAGAAAAACTTAAGTTAAACTTAAGAAAAATCCAAGGTACCCTTTAATTATGCTTAAATTATTACTTGGTATTGATAACTAGGGATGAAATAGTTATTAGACATTATCTCATGATTTTGTAAAAGTTTAATAATCATTTTGTTTAATTCATTCATTTTTTACCATTTAAAAATATTAATTAATACATTTTACTTACCAGATTTTCAGATTTCCAATTTTTCCAACATTTTAGATTTCCAAAAAATATAGTGTTAGACAAGCCTGGGCAAGTTAATGATAATTTTTAACTGAGTTAAGTTAAGTTTATAGAATCCATTTTGAAAAGTTTAAAATTAATAGTTAATCTAATTTTTTTTTTAACTCAGTTAAGTTAAAAGTTATATGGAAACTTTCAATTAACTGATCTTATTTCGAAGACTGGCTTATCGTGTTTTCTTATTTAAGTGTTTACTACTATCAACCAAACAAGAAATCCATTCTTTTGAAAGTTCTACACCTTGGTTTTTAAAAGTTTTTAAACAACCAACCTCTTGACAAAAAATGCAACCTAATTTTTGTTCCAAACAAATTAACCAAGGATGTTTTGACTTCCTTTCAACCCACTGCTCAAGTGACCACACAGAAGGCCATTGTTCTTGTTTCTGAAATAATATATCATATATTCAATTAATCTTTGTAAACAAAATATTTAAAACATTAAAACCCAAATGTTTTGTTATAATGTATTTCAAAAACAAATGAAAACATTAACAGAATTACATAATAAAAATATTTGTTAGGCAGGATGTATGTATTAAATAAATTGACTTATAAAAAAAGTGTAAATTTTGCATTTTTTTATTGTTAGGTATAACTGTATAAGATTTTGATAAACTAATACTTGTTAATAACAATTTATTTTATTAGAAAGTATTAGCTATATATTTCATTTTAAATTTATGTAATACATTTAATTATTGTATTATCATCTTGAATAAGAAATAACAAATTTATTACCACTTTCATGTGACTTTTATAGATTTTATTATTGCATTTTTTTTTGTTTCCTTTAAATTTTAAAACATAATCAGTGCAGGTGCCTTTATGTTAAAAAATCAAAACTTAAAGTTAGAATAAAATTAGGATAATAATTTACCTGAATTGGCTGAATTGATTCATTTGCATTAGGTACAACATTATAACTGGTAGTTGCTTATATACATGTTCTAAAAAAATAACACATCACTTTACACTTAAGTCTATGATAAATGATAATGATATATATTTAAATACAAAATTAAAATAATATTTTCTTGTCACTTGACAATTTACTATTTAATTAAGTAAATATATGTACTTACATGATCAGCATTTATTTCTACCAGACTATTAAAATCTGAGTTAGGATCATCAACAAATTCTTCATTTAAAATATTGAAACTGTCAGATGTCTTAATGGGAATTGTCATAGGTTTGACCTATATAACAAATAGTTTTAAATATTTGACAGTCAAAACATTATTAATTATTTAGATAAATTAGATACAAATCTGAGAATTATAGTTTTAACTGTTTTAAGTTGCAAAAATTAAATACATTAGTAATAATTACTTGATAGTTGATTTATGTTTGAAAAGTATGAAAATAATGTTCCACTTCCACGCTTATTTTTGTCTGGTTCCATATTCAATGTTTATACTTTATTATAATAGTTATTAGTTAAATATTAAATAACAGTTGAAAAAAATGAGACAGCAGCTGCTATTATGGCGATTATGCACATTATGAATTATTATAACTGGTGGTCGAAGCCGGGAGTTGTTGTTGTTCTGTAGCGTCTTATCAGTTACCTACATATAATACGTTTTCCCACAATGTGTATAAATAACTCTATGGTCAGTATACCAGCAGCTATGCTGTACAATAGTTATTAATGTCTAATTACAGTGTTGTACAGTCATATATTATACTAAAATACCTTTAGTATAAGCAACTGTTTTCATTATGGAAACCGTCACATCAATAAGGTTTCTTCCACATTTTTGTTTATTAATTAAAAATTATTTATCAAATTGGTTTAGGTATAAAATAAAATGATTAAATGCATTCCCGTACGCGTGTACCCACGTATCATGTGTTATTTTATATTTCTATAAGTATACGCACTTACAGAAAATCAGAGAAGTGGGTATACGCTGTATATCCACGTATAATACGCAACACTATACACCACTGTAAGATAATCCACAGACCACAATGAGTGTTAACTATTAGCTTATCGACGTATTATTTTGGTTTTACACCGATAACGAAAAATAGGTATATAACCATAGATAATAAAGTAATGGATGGGCCATGCTATTGTTCTATGCTGTGACGGAGAGACATTGACACATAATTGTGTTACCAATATGGCTTAAAATATAGCACTGGTTACCGAACTTCGTATTACGGTCTTATCATTTATCTCTTCTAATCTTATCTCTTTTTTAAATTTAAAATTGTGATTTTTTTATCATAATTGACAAAATGTAAATTATACATGTTATAACATATTATTATATTGCGACTTGGAAATGTCTTATTAAAATACTAGCTGATCCCGTGCACTTTGTGGCCCATTAAAAAAAATTAATAATGCCAAGTCTATATGAATAATATATTTTATTTTATAATATAACGGTTAAAATATACTAAGTAATATCGTTACAACAATATTCAATTTATTTTGGGTCATTATGTATTTTTATTCGTTTTATCGAGAAAAGTCTGATCCGTCTCATTCTGTCCCGCCCAGCGTTGCCTAAGGCAAATATTAAGTTAAGATTAACCTCAAGTGATTTACATACATCCAAACTACCTAAGTAATCCACTTGATTGGATCGCGGAAATATGTGAGCAGTAAATAATATTATCAGGTAGGCAATCCACCTACGGTGGATTGCGGACCCCATGAGGTGCGTCGTGCGTTTTTTTTATACGGTAAAAGTGGTTAGGTTAGTAACAATAAATGCAATTTTTTTTTCATTTTAAGTAATCCACTGAAATGGATCGTGGAAATGGGCATAGCCCATTCGGCTCCCGTTTTCAAAAAGATCAATTCCCAAACGGCTTCCGTCGAAACAGGGTTTTACGAACAGGTCAATTCCCAAACGGCTCCGGTTTTTTACAACACAAATTCCTTCCCACTTCATATAGACTTAGGACTGTTTCAAAAGAGGTGTGGTTAAAAATGTGTTGTTGTTTTTTAAGGTTAAATTATAAAAATTATATTCTGTGAATTAAATGTAAAAAAGTTTTTAAAAATAGACAAAAATCGTAAAAAAATGTATGTATAAAAATATTAAAAAAAATTATACAATAAGTAAATTTTTGATGCACAATTTTTTTATATAATCTATGCTAGTTATTTTATTTGATGGAAATTCTTGGATAATGTTTTCAATGAGCTCCTGTTTTTTTTGTCGGTTTTGATGTATTTACATGACTTCGAGCTTTAATTTGTGTTTCGGATTGTACCTGATAGTAAAACTTTTTTCGACGGGAGCTGTTTGGGAATTGACCTGTTCATAAAACCTTTTTCGACGGGCGAGCTGTTTGGGTATTGACCTGTTCGTAAAACCTTTTTTGACGGGAGCCGTTTGGGAAGCGACGGTGGAAATATGTGAGCAGTAAATTATCAGGTAGGCAATCCACCTGCGGTGGATTGCGGACCCCATGAGGTGCGTCGTGCGTAAGACCTATGCCAAAGATTTGTTTTTTTTTATAAATGTATAGCTGAACCGGCAACGCTTTGCTATTGCTATACTTTTCATAGGTAAATTTGACCCAGTGAACTTAGTATCACCTACAATTTATTCATCTTTTATATATATAGGTGTCCTATACGTGGCATGACCGTTCCGAGATTCCCCCGGCTTTTATGACATGAGCTTTTGACACATTTTCAACTATAGACATCTTTGATACAACGACGGCAAGTGCGAGTATATTGTAAGTTATTAGTACAAAGCGAATGACGGATGTCGGGTAAAAAGTGTTTTAACGCTTTTATAGTTCGAACCCGACACCACTGAATACGACGTAAGGCGTTAATTTTTTTTTCACATTATTGTTATTTTTTTGAGCACCCAATTAATTTTTCCACACTTAAACCTTTCCCGAGTGTAGACCTATGTAATAGTGAAAACCGAACTAAAATCCGTTGTTTACTTTTTGAGATTTTTAGGACCAAACAAACAAACGCTGTCTCTATATATAATAGTAAGATAACTCGGTTAACAAAACTAAGATTAGCCACGTTATTTAATGCAATCTCTATATAGTGTACTTTAGCAATAATCGAACCTATTTTCTATACAACTCATAAAGCCTCATATAGCCTCGGAACAATTCATATCTACACACCGATAAAATACACCCACAAAAAAAAAGGTCCAGGTAGATGGAAACCCTCGGGCCGCCGTGCCGTTCCCTATTTCCTGTTATCGGTCGGGTGCTAATGTTATTATTATATCAATATAGATATACAAATGACAATAAAAATTATTTTTACCGATTTCAACCCTTTAAAATCAAAATTTTGAAAAATCCTTTCTTAGTGCCCGATGAAATTATTATAAAAATCTATCCTCCAAATTTCAAGTCGATAACTCAAATAGGTTCGGCTCTGTGTTGATTATTGGTAAAGTACACTTTCCTTTATATATAGAGATAATTATTGATGATAGCAAAATATTATCATTTATCATTATAAATTACTTGTTAACCACTGTGTAACCGTTGTGGTAACACAAATTCTCTTCCGTCACGGAATGCTCTGTGTATAAGGTATAGGGATGGCCCACCCATTATTTTATTATCTATGTATATAACCATAAAATATCGAGATGTTGCTAGATGAGTACTTAATTGAAATTTCTCATAACTTAGAATTACAACAATAAAATGTTATTAAATACAATATATGGACGGTTATTGTTGTATACGTGTTATTAAACATTCACAGCGAGCAGTGGGGAAGTCCACCTTATTCACACACATCATAGAGTATGTGACATTTTGATTCTACGCAACGGCAACGCGTATAATATATTAACCACCGCCGAGTCGAATACGTTTGTTAATACAGCTGCCGAGTATTTATTATATGATTAGTGTTTTTAAAATGTCATGAAATATTTTAGTTTTAAAACAATTTGTTTTTATTTTTTAAGGGGGTTTTAAATCGATTAGATATTAGCGATTAGACTTCAAACGGTAATTGAACATTCCCCCCGCCCCCCTCCGACTGTTTTCGGTGAAGTAGGACATTCCCCCCATATATTTTTGATAATGAAATTGCCCCCCACCATTTTTTTTAAATTTACTACTTAATAGTATTATATTATTTATTAATTAATATGAATTTTTTTTTTAAATAAAATATATACATTTTTTTTACTTTCATAAATATAATAAATTATAGATGTATATATTTTATATTAATTGAACTACTTGAAACAATAAAAATTACAATTTAAATAATTTTAAAAAATAAGATTATAATATTACATAAAAGATAAAAGATTGTTTAAATAAAATAAAATAAATCATTAATAAAGACAGCTAAAAATGTTGACATAAAAATGATACATTTTATAAAAAATCTTTGATTTGTGATTCTTTTGTTATTTTTAAACACAAATTTTTTAGCCTTTGTTCATATTTATTTATTTTTTTGTTAAAACTAATTTTTTGTTTTAAGTAGTTTAGTTGATCAAAAATATATATCTATAATTTATTATATTTAATAGGCCAAAAAATAATAAATGTAGTTGTAATAGTGTAATATTAAATTCATATTGTTCCTAATAAAAAAAGAGGTGGGGGATGCCGGGTTGGTTTTCTCAAGGTTTAGGTAATTGTTATGTTAGAATTTAGTGTTTCCCAACCATTTTACCACCACGGACCACTTCGACAATATTTTATAGGTCGCGGACCACCTCAATTTTACGAAAACTAGGAAGACCTTTTTTTTTGCTTATCAACAAGAATACACAAAATTTATGGAAAAATGTTAATTTTATTATTTTACTTTACATTTTATTACTATAATTCACTAATATATAATTATACTTTACCATACTAAATAATTTACTTGACTATTGAATAACTTACACACTTAGTGTGATTTTTGTGACTGCATTTCTTTGACCAGTTTTTCAATTCTTGGATGAATGTTGCTCATAGCTAAACGCATGTCGTCACTTACGTCCAAGCGATTCCTCTGTTTATTTTTGATTACAAGTAAACTAGAAAATTCTTGTTCACACAAATATGTAGTTGAAAATACTAGTAAATAACGTAAGGCGATTTCCCGGAGTTGAGTATGTAATGTGGCCTTTCTGCACCTAAATTCCTCAAGGTTTATACCAGAATCAAACATATTTTTGCAGTCAGTTGTAATATCTATATACTACTATATAAATTGAAGTCCCTTTTTTTGTGCGGGGTAAACTCCGAAACTACTCATTCAACCATCGTGCATTTTTTTTTAAATTAAAGAGGACATCACAGAGAAGGTTTAAGGCAAAAATTTAGTCCGATTAAGTTAATGAATAATTAGTTATTATTAATTTAAATAAACGTGTAAATTGTATACCTATCTATCTATATCTATACTAATATATAAAATTTAAGGGGTTTTCTACGACCACGCTAACCAAGAAAACTACTGAACCGATTTGGCTGAACATTTTTACTGTTATATCTGACAGTCTGCTGAAGGTCTTAGTACCACTTTTGATAGTAAAAATAAGTTGAAAATTCTTGAAAAATTAAAAAACAAAGCTAATTTTTGGGGCCTCACTACGATGCCCGCAAGAACAGAACTTTTTTATGTTCCCATTTTGTGACAACAATATTTATCTTTTTTCCATTTTTTTTTTCACCGAGATGTTCCAAATGTCTTCCCGAGTGTCATCACTTTAATCAATTTTTAATTTTTTTTGTCTGGAGGGGATGGGGAGGGGGTGTATTGGTATATTGTATTTAAATATTCCAATTTTCTGACGACGCTATTGAACTTTTTTCCATTTTTTTTTCATAGAGTTTTACCATATACTTTCTTGAATATCACAACATCACCAGATTCTTAATTTTTTTTTGTCAACAGATTAATTATCATTTATTTTGTATCTGTATTCATTTTTAATAAAAATATATTTATCATTAATACCGCTAAAAAAACATTTCAATACGTTTTCATTAACCGTTTTTTGTATATATTTACTTGTCGATCACATTAAACGATAAAATTTGTATGAAAAATTCTACATATCATCGTCCGAATGCAAAATAAACAAACAATCACGGGCGAAGCCGTGACGGGTCGGCTAGTAATATATATAAATAATACACCATGTTATACTTAAATAAAATTCTAAAATAAGTGTATAGAGTGTACTCGTACTTGGGTGTTAGATAAAGAACGCAATTAAAACATATTACGAAATATAAGATTAACATTACGCAACCAACATTTCTAGACAGCTACATCATCACATTATCGGTTCAGCAAGCCATTAAAACGTCCGCGCTCTAAAATATGCCCATATTTGGGCATAGAAAAAACACACGATAAAGAAATATTACGCAATACAATTACATTATTACGCAAACGAATTCCATTTCATATAAAAAACAGCCTATAATGTTATAGTCACGCCTGCGCAACGCATCAAATCCACTTAAACTACAGAATTACAATATTAGAATATTAAGCAACACAAAACAACACACTAGAATGCATAAAATACTTCTCCATGAAGACATTGCAAAAATATTAATAGCAACATGCAGAAAATGTGACATATTCGGAAAATGTGGAAATTTGGTGAAATTACTGGGGGGGGGGGGGCTGAGCATTATATTTCTCATTGCACCCAAGGCCGTATTCAGAAAAAATGTTCGGGGGGGGGGGTCCAAAATCTGTAATATTAATGTTAATATTAACAATAAATATTTATTTAGTTAAACATTTATACACTATTTAGGAAATTTGGGGGGGTGTCCGGACCCCTTGGACCCCCCTCAGATACCCCCCTCAGGTACGGCCTTGATTGCACCTATATAGGCACTAATGTTCAGTCGCTCACAATTATTTATTTCATCAAGACAATTTACAAAGTTTGACATACTAAACAATTTAACCATAATTCAGTACAAAAACAATAATGTGCCTTACTTTGAACATTTATTTCTAAACAAAAAAAATAATTAAAAATAGCATATTATTACGTAATTTCATCGAAACCGGGACGACGCGCGACGCGACGCGGACGACTGCTAATAAACAACCAATGCGGGTGTTATTAGTTATTATTAATATTACATTAATTACGATCTTTCCAAGTTATGACAATTGACAATAAGTTTGTAAAATCCCCCCCTCTATTTGCGCCTATGAAGTTAAGATTTAGTGACAAACAACCTATTGTAATAAATTCAAACCTATTGCAATAAGAGAATTCCAGGATTCCCAAAATCTATTGCTATTCGGCAATTTGTATACAAAGTTGCCTATTTCAATCCTGAAAATCTATTGCTAACGTTCAATTTCTTCATTTATTAGTTTATTATATACATAAACAACTCTCAAAGTACCTAATATAATGGAAATTAATATAAAATAACGTTTTGCTTAAAAAAAAAATACTAACGTTCAAAATTATATATTTCTACATAATTTTTAATAATTTAATAGTATTATATTGTTCTATATTGTAATATAAAACGCTAAGCACTTACGATGAACGGTTCGAAGGTACATGCAATTAAAATTATGTGTTAGTTATTATTAAATAATGTGCCAACATTATGTCATATATGGTATATTATTAAATATAATAAAGATTATTAATAGAGCCCGGAATTTTATGCGTGTGCATGTTTGTACCTAATGTATGGACGTTGATGAGAGTTTGAAATGTCTACGGTTCATATCGCACCGGATTCAACTGATTTGATCATTATGATGTAATATATAAATAATACACCATGTTATACTTAAATAAAATTCTAAAATAAGTGTATAGAGTGTACTCGTACTTGGGTGTTAGATAAAGAACGCAATTAAAACATATTACGAATAAAGATTAACATTACGCAACCAACATTCCTAGACAGCTACATCATCACATTATCGGTCCAGCAAGCCATTAAAACGTCCGCGCTCTAAAATATGCCCATATTTGGGCATAGAAAAAACACACGATAAAGAAATATTACGCAATACAATTACATTATTACGCAACCGAATTCCATTTCATATAAAAAACAGCCACAATATTATAGTCACGCATGCGCAACGCATCAAATCCACTTAAACTACAGAATTCCAATATTAGAATATTTAGCAACACAAAACAACACACCAGAATGTATAAAATACTTCTCCATGAAGACATTGCAAAAATATTAATAGCAAAATTCAGAAAACGTGACATATTTCTCACGCATGCGCAACGCATCAAATCCACTTAAGCGACAGAATAACAATATTAGAATATTTTGAAACACAAAAACACACCAGAATGCACAAGACACCTTTTCATAAGAATATTGCGAATAGACTCACAGGAACTCATAAAAAACGACATATTCTCCATACATATGCGCAGAACACACATTTGACCAAATAACAGAAAATTAGTATTAAAATATCACACAATTAAGAATGAAACTATAGTCAAAATAAGCGCAAAAACCAACTAAATACATTTCAATAAAAAAATTGCAAAAAGAGCCAATGACAAACATGTAAAACACGACATAACATGCGGGTAGAATTGCTAATACGAACAAGCAAATCCAACCACACAATAATAGTCAGGTGGGGATAAGACAATCGTCTCTCTATATAAGAGTCATGCACAAACAATGCAACCATCCACTCACTAGAGTACTAGACAGTCAGCAGACCACTTCGACGCCGCTCCTCGGAGCAATGACCTTCCACGATATACACCAGACCAAGCAATACAACCGCACTCGTACCACACCCAATCCCAGATATCCTAAGATACAAATACTGACAGCATTGTGTTACGAGTAACATAAATCAACAGTTTACAATAAAAGAACCGTATGCTCAATTCTGATAGGGTATTGTAAAGTAAGATCAAAAGTGTTAATAACGTGACCGTTATTAACTTGGAACCCGAAACAATTAAAACAAAAAAAAAATACTGTCAACATTTTGTACTTTTTTTGTACCTTTTTGTACCATCCAAAAAACTTTTTGTACCCCAACTGATTTTATTTTATTCATGGTTCAAATCTCGGTTTCCAAGTTAATGAAAAAAATAACTCAAAATCAAAATAACCCCATGTAAATTATACCATTTTTTTATACTCGTTTTGTACCTTTTTGTACCATCCAAAAAAAAACATTTTGTACCCCAACTGATTTTTTTTTATTCGCTGTTCAAATCTCGGTTTCCAAGTTAATGAAAAAAAAAAATAAAAATAAAAAAACCCAATGTAATTTATACCAAATTTTTGTACTCTTTTTGTACCTTTTTGTACCATCCAAAAAAAATTTTGTACCCCATTTGATTTTTTTTTATTCTTTGTTCAAATTTTGGTTACCAAGTTTTTTTAAAATAAATAACCCGATGACATTTAGCATCAAGAAGGTGACTGATACCGTTTGTATTCGTGTATAGTGTGCAGTTAATGCATAAATAAAACAAAATTATTAAAATTAATTGATATTAATTTATTTAAAAATAATAATGATGGAATGTAATATGTATAGTGTATATTTTACGATGGGTTTATGCATAATAATTAGGGTTAGGATGTTTATGACCTTAAAAACACTAAAAAATGCATGCAAATATGCACAATAAATATCAAAATATGCCCTTAAAAAAAATTAAACATGTTATTTTAAAATGTTATTTCTAATCCAAAATGTATTTTAAATTAATTTACAACTTTTTTTATAACTTAAAACTTAAATACAAATATATAAAAATATGATATTTTGAAATTAAAAACATAGGTACTTACAGTAAATTAATATTTAATTTTGTTTTTACTCAAAAAACACAAATAGGTATACATACAAATGCGTAGATTTATTGTCACTGCTTTCTTTTGTGTTACTTTTGAAAGTTTACTCTATTTTGTCCTATCGACACACTATCGCAATCATCGGTCATAAACATGATTAATAAACGTAGAGTTAAAGTTAAGATAAGTATGTAATAAAGATAAGTTAATTATATACTACGAGTTTCATATTTTCTCATTTTCGTTAAATGTGAAACCAACTATACCTACCTATGGGTTTTTAATGTTTTTATTGAGGTTTATATTGTATCTAAGTTATTTTTTGGCAAAATATGCATTTATTTACTATTTTTTTCAAAATATGCATTTATTCAAAAAAATCCTTAAATATGCAAAAATATGCAAAATAAAATTGAATGTATCTGATTCTATGTCGCACAAAACGAATTTATAACTTGGTCTGCAATTTGCACGACTAAAAGAAAAAATATGCAAAAGTCATAAACATCCTAACCCTAATAATAATATAATATGGTTATGAGGCGCACCAGGAAAGCTCGGATGTCACGGTGTGCCAGTACAAGCCTGTAGTCTACTATTAATATTAAAAATGATATAATTATTTAAAATGTTGATATTATATAACTTTAGTTTTTTTAACAATATCATTGTGGTAAAGCGTTTGTGCCAAGTATCTTGTAATGAATTTATATTAAGATAAGATAACGATGAACTTCATTGTACTAATGGAGACCAATATATTATGCTGTACGTATGGAGATATTTATAGCATCTGAATAATATTAATTGATTAGAGTAAATAATATGCAAGAATATCCGATAGACAGCCAGTTTTTTTAACATTTATCTGTCACCAGCTGCTGAAATCGGATCCGTCACACGTGACAACTTCTTGTTCATATTTATATTTCAACGACGAAAAAACAGGTAAGCCCTTTTGCTCAATTTTGTCAACATTTGAAGTTTAATTGTATTCCGTGAGGATTTACCAATTGCGATATCTCCTGAAATTATGGAGATATCATAATTCTGATTTTTTAAGAAGACTCACAGGGACAAGAACTACAAATATTTCATGTTTTAATTTATTTTAATGTTTTGGTAAAAAATTAAAAAAATATATTTTTTTATTTAATTATTGATGTGTAAACATCTATGCTATCGGTTTGTAGTACGACCTTCTTGGGGAATCGAGCGTCAGGCGTAAGTCATGCAGATGTGTGTGTGTGAGGCTATTGCGCACGGTCTTCGCGCAGGCTACCCAACATACGCGGCGGCGGCGGCGGACGTCACGCGCGTAGAGGGTTCGCCGGGCGGAGTGGGGTGGCAATTCGTACGGTGTGCTGCCAACACACACGGTCGTCGTCATATTTACTATTCGTACTACTACTCCGTGCTACTGGTACCGACACCGCGCCGGGGTAGTCGCACGCTGATGAATACCGCTCGAAATATTCCGAGTACCAACTACAAAACTACACTAGACGGTGTATTCTCGCGATTTTTAAATGATATAAAATTAGAAATTGATATATCTTATTTCAGCTACCATAGACCAATAATTACATATTGTATAAAAGATATTGAAGAAATATAAATTTTAAAGAGAACGCGATCTTGTATGATTATTGTTACCTTATTATACAAATTCCCACTCAAACCATGACATTATATTCCCCAATCAAAGTCGTACTGCAGCTAAAATGTTTACTCATCATTCGTGAGTACAAAGGCACTCACACGGTTTTTTTTCAAAAAAATTGAAGATAGCCATTTTGTAAAGATCATTTTTCTGAAAGCGTTGACGTTTTAACATTTTATTTTTATTTATCTTCTGATTTTTAATTTTTTTTTTAGTTTCGAAAAAAATTGTGAACTATTTAATATCATATACCTAGTGGCATTACACATGTTGCCCGAGTGTTCGTACGGCCGGCAAACGTTCTCAGTGTAACCCGCAAATAATTCACAATTTTTTTGAAACTAAAAAAAATATTAAAAAGCTCTGCTGTACATAGGTATTGAGTGGGTCACTTTCATGGATGTGTTAAATTTGAATTCAATGATATAAATTATTGTATACGAAAAACGATTCTGAGCGAAGACCGTCTATTTTAGGATATTATTACTATTAAAATAATTCGTTTTATTACTTTTAATAAAACGGTAGGTTGAATTCATTAGAAAAGATTGCATTTGAAAAATTAATTAAGTGTTAATTAAAAACTTTGTTTTGAATTTTCATTTCTTAGTTATATAAATTGAACATTATATATTATGTTTTTTAGATGGTACAAAAGATAGTACAAAAAGGTACAAAAAGAGTACAAAATGTTGGTATAAGTAACATGGGGTTATTTTGATTTTGAGTTTTTTTTTCATTAACTTGGAAACCAAGATTTGAACAGCGAATAAAAAAAAAACAGTTGGGGTACAAAAAGTTTTTTTGAGTATTACAAAAAGGTACAAAAAGAGTACAAAATGTTGACAGTATTTTTTTTTTGTTTTAATTATTTCGGGTTCCAAGTTAATAACGGTACAAACGTGTAATAACGTGCATCGACCCACATCGATCAAATACGTGTTCATCACCACAGCGATCTAGACACTCCACGCGAGAAAATATAAGATAAGTGAATACAAATACATATTTTACATCATAGGACATATTGTCAATTACGCATTCACAAAAATATACTCAGTAGTAGAACAGAAATAAATAGTAAAGTAGGTATTGATAAGATATTAGTCCTCACACGCACTCGTCCACCATAATTAAGTACGTTACAGTTTATCTTGCTTTATGTTTACATTTTTGTCCCTACCATTTTCCCCCGTTTTAGGTACAACGCTTAATGCGGTACTCTTTCCCCCCTACTTACTCTCAATTTGTTTTTCCTTTTACTACAAATAACGCACATCGTAGGGCACTAACTTATTTCCCCCCTATTTACCTTTCCCTTTTTATTTTTGTACTACTACAAATTATAATGATGTTAATAAAACTTTCCATTTAATAAATTAAATCCAATTATACTAAAATTAAATGTTTACATAGTAGGTATCATGTTATTATTTTATTTTATAACTTATTGACACTTGTAATTTTTTTTTTGAAATTCTGCTAAGCGTATTAAATCATTGACACAATACAACTAGGGCGTTAAAATATCTCCTATAAATAATATTTTCGATAAAAACATCTTTCTAAAAATATTATAATAATTTTTAACATATATTAATATAGTTAACGTTATATAATTTAAAAAAAGTGATTAAATGTAAAATAATGTTTTTTATATTTATTTATTTTATTTAATTTTAAAAACATGATAGAATCTAGTAACTGTACCTGGTTAGGTGACAATAAAAACACTGTTTGATATTTTTATAATGAAGATAATTAAGATAATAAGATAATAAGATTTATTTACATTTAAATAAATAATACATTTTTACGATTCATTAAAATGCGTAAAACCATTTATTATTATTGGTTACTTTTTGAATAATTGTACGTGTTATAAACAAGATTAACATAATTTAACTTATGATTACCTAGTGTTAAATTATTTGAATAACTGTGCCAATTAAGATTATCTCATCATTTAAAACCTTTATATTTTTTTAAATAACTGCTGTAATCGATTTTTATTGATTGAATTTACCGGTTAGAAAATACCGGTTGCTATTTAAAATAATACAGTTGTATTGCGCTGCGTATACCACGAGGGTTAAAAATTTGAAATTTATCTGAAAATGTGTATTTATGTACCACTAACTTATGAAAAAAATTGATTTATTCCAATTGATACGGCCGAGAAATTCAATGTTCCCTAAATTGGTGAACAGACTGTATATAGCTTTATATTGTAAATGTGTTGTTAATAATATACTTAATTTATATACACGTATCATGTATGTTGTACACTACTGAGTATTAATAAATTGTATAAACAAATATTATGTAAAATGGGTCGTTTAAATGTTTAAAACATCACACGATGTTAGTTATCTAATTTGTCATAAAGCTTTTGTATAGTACTAAATATTATAATACATTTTTGAGAAAATCATTAATCAAAAAGGTTACCAAATTAAAAGTTCTATCCATATTTGTGTAATATTAATTTAACACAAAATTGATAAAACCATTTATTTAATTTTTTTTACATATTGTTATATTTTATTTATTTATTAAGTAGTTTAAGATTTTGGATTCTGAGCAAAGGCATAAATGTTTGATTTAACAATAATATTATTTATAGAGAAACAATGCTTTGATTTGATCTTCAACTTTGATATTACCGGTTACTGTAGCAAGTGCCAAAAGGACATTCTTAAAACTTAAATTAATTAAAAATGATCTAAGAAGCTCCATGACCAAAACACGGCTAAGTGGTCTTAAGATGATTTCGATAGGAAATGAGCGTGCTAAAAAATTGATTTTATCATTGTTTGTGAAGACGTTTGCCCAAGATCGTAGCTGGAAAAAATAATTTTCATTTTAAATAAAAATTATTATTGGTAGTTACAATTTATTATAATAATACATATTATAATTATTCAATAAATTACTATTATAATTTACTATGAATATAATATATATATATTTTTTATTATATACAAATAAACAGCCCAATGTTTAGAAAGTTGGATTATAGAATGTCGGCCGCTATCACTGGAAAACCCTAGGTACGTTCAAAAAATAACTCAATAATAGACTGATACACCTAGACCTATGGGGAAGTCAGTGAGTACTATACCTGAATGGCTTTATTGGTTGTCAATAATAGGAAAAGCAGATATTTTTAAACAGTTTCTACAAGTATAAAGGATATTTGTTGTAATACCCGTGACCAGCTGTTCATATGAAAGAAGTTTTTCAAAGTTAGCATTATAATATGAAAAATAAATTAAGAATCACAATGTCCATGTTAAATTAATTGTTGTTTCTGTTTGTTGAACAAACAATGACTGCTAATGTCAACATTTATCAAGTAATTTATCAGTTTAAACGAATAATAGAATACTTGTTTTATAATAAAAAAACATTGGGTATTCTTGTCGTATTATTATTAATATCATTATCACTATTTCATTAAAATGTATTTTATTTAAAAGCAATAAATTGACTAAGTACTCTATGATTTCATGTTATACAACAAATAAAGTCTGAAAGTAAATATTGACTTGGTGTTTTCAAAAGCAACAATTAAATTCAACAATGTTCATTGTTAAAAAACAAATAATTTTTTATTATTAAAGCCACTGTAATAACATTAGCACAATCCTGTACCATAAATAATAATTTTGCCTGTTCAACATTATTGATTTGGCCGATTGTTAAAATATGGACTGTAAATAAAGTCCACGCACGCCTATGCCTATTTTTAGGCTTAGTTTTTAACAAAAAATATATTTTTATTTCAAAAATAAATGAATTAATTAATATAATAATGTAAACATAGGTAATGTACATAAAAATTAAAAAGTAACTAGTAAAAAATAAGTTTTAAATATAAAAATACATATTTTTAATTGTGAATATTTGTGATTACTTACCTGCTAAAAACTTTAACTACAATTAAGTAATTTATAAAATAATTAAGCTTATGTGTACATTTTAACGATACGTATTACTTAATTGGTAGGTAGTAAAAGACAGATTTTTAAAGATATTTAACCTTTAAACATCAGCAAAAAAATTAACAGAGTTGAATAAATGAAAATAATTAATATTGGAACATGGGCATCCGATAAGGCATATTCATTTTAAGATGCAAGAAAAAATTCAAATAAAATTAGAAAGATTATAACTGCTGTCTAATCTCCAGATTCTTAAGCCTAAAAAATACACAAAATAATAAGTTTTTACTATAGGTATTGATTATTTATAGAGATAACACCGGCATGGATGGCTAAAGAATTAAATAAGATATCAATTACAGTAAATATCAGTTACAAGAATTGAAAAAAATGAGAGGGAAACACAGGCGCGAGCGCTTGCAGGAAAATACGTTTTGAAAAGCAAAAAAAAAATGTTTATAAAACTATAGTAAATGTATTTAATACTAAAAATGTTAATACTAATAGTATTTGTTTATAAAAAAATATTATCCCCAACATTTTTTCCAACATTTTTTTGCCTCATGTTGATGATTGTTAATTTTAATTTTAATAGTTTATACAAGGATTATTTATTACTATTACCTATTAATTATTATAGTACCCTTTATAATATTATGGTGTATTTATTTTAGTTCAATATATTATTAATATTATACCAATTAATTATTTATTAATATTTGAAACATTGTGTTCAAGAAAACAAGAACTAAATGGGATTACAATAGCACAATAATTATAGAGTTATGTAATGTACCTTTATGTAAAAAATAAATGGAAACAATAATAACTGTTCAATTTTGAGGCTCATAATAACGCTCGTGTGTACGGATAACACTATTTGTATAGGAATTTGAGTAAATTATTCATATACGTGCGCAAGAGCAAGGGGTGGGTCAGGGTAGGTAGTCGACTACTTCGTGATAATTTTTTTTAGGTGTACAAAATTGTACGTACCTGTGATATAGATATTAGGTGTATTAGGTGTAATAAATAACTAAACACATATTGTAAATATAAATTATTTTTAAACTTTTTTGAAATAATATTTAGACAAATCGATGTGTCATACCCTCAAAAATATTTCACTCTATAATGCTTATAATATATTTTAAACATTGTGTTTAAAATTTTAAATC
Source organism: Neotoxoptera formosana (assembly GCA_022818045.1). NCBI lineage: Eukaryota > Metazoa > Arthropoda > Insecta > Hemiptera > Aphididae > Neotoxoptera > Neotoxoptera formosana. Next base: position 40,699,919 of record CM040633.1, on the reverse strand, counting down.
TCTGATTTATTAGATTTATTTATTAAACTTAGTGAATTTAGAATAAATAAAGACAAAGGCAGCATTTTCGTTTTACTAATCGTAACTGTAATAAAACTGCGAAAATATCTCTCAACTTAAAATTTTTAAAATTTTCATTAATGTAGACCACAATTATGAAGTAATATCAGTATTAAAATGGATGAATATTATTTAAATGCGAAATCAAACAAACTTATAAGAACTCCATAATTGTTAAGAATCAGGTTGTCTCAATAATTCTGACGTGCATTTATTTCGTAAAAGTATGCATGAAGCTGGGAGAAAATTATTTCCTAAGGTCTTTAGTTAAAGCAAAAACGATGTTATATACAAGTAAAACTGATATTTTTTCAAAGATGAGCAATTTTGTTTCATGGAGTCTGCTAATGGTATCCTATATTTATTTACTATTAGTAAGATTAAAATGATTAAGAATCTAAACTTGAGAATGATATTAGAAAATTTTTATGACATCAGTCTTCGTTCATTCCGAAGACTTTAAAATTAAATAAAAGGTCCTTCATAACTTTTTGCTAGTGAAAATTTAAAAAAAGGTGAGCGTAAGTCTACGATAGTATTTTTATAAGCGTTAGAGATGTTAAAGTCAAAAATGTTTCATACACTCAATGACATTTTTAAATGCAATGTTTTTGGAAAAAATCAATACAACCTAGCGTAATAAAGTATTGTAATATTGTTATATAGGTACAAAACAATTTACTAAAAGTATTAATTATTATTTATAAGTCATTAAATTCAGGTCGCTCCGTTATCGCAGCAACCTCTGTCCCCGTGTGCGCACGCGCCTTCGACGCACCCATCCAGATAAGTCACGTGCCTGCGCACCAAACCGCATCGCCGGAACCGATAGCAGCCACGCCCCCTCAGACCCGAACCACCACGCCCGCCCACGCTAGCGCTCCTCGCGGATACCCCGTTTTTCGCGTCTTCGCGGATATCTCGGCCGGGAGTGGTCGTAGAGGCTCGGGGAGAAAAATTTCCTCCCCCAGCCTTCCCCATCTCCTCTGGCGACGCCCGTCCAGACCCCGCAAACTTGGACCCCCTATCCCCCCCAGGGGCGAAGATAGAGGGACTCCGAAACCGCGGCTCCGGACCTCGAACCGCAGGAGGAAGAGAAGCCGTCTACCCCCAGCGCCAGGGGCCCGGCCCCCGGCGACGCCACGCTTCAACCGGACTCAGAACCGACCGCTCGACCAATGGCCGACGCGCACGAATCGTCTGAGCCAAACTCAACCAACGGACCCTCGGTCAAGAAAATGAAGATCGCAACGTCCCCGAAGTCCTCAGCAACCTGGTTGCAAGACCTTTGGACGTCACTTAAGGGAGTCACGTCGCACCTCATCAACGTACACAGGGATGCCAGGATGATAAACGACCGCGCGTCGGACGAGGCGCTGCGGGCCGCAATGGGGCGGATTCTAGAGCATAACAACAAGGCGTATGAATGCTTAAATTCGTTACTAAGTATGGATGGGGAACTGCTTAACGCGCCCAACTTTAGCGCTCCCCCTGCATCTACATCTGACGCCTCCACGGATATGATCCTGACCCCGGGCTTCTGGGACAGTGACGCGGTCATCGAGTCCAAGGCAGCCTCGGCACGCAGGTCAAGGAAACCGAAGGTAGCAGGTAAACAGACCGCCCGGGACGCCGAAACGGATGCCTTGGAAACGGACAGCGAAGAGTGGTCAAAAGTCGTCGGCAGACGATCCAGGCAAGGGAGAAAAACGACGGTTGCTGCACCCCCACCCGCCGCAGGGTCACGCCACCGCCCGCCAGTCTTCTCCAATAAACCGCCGGCGATCCTAATCCAAAACGCGGTTGGAAAGTCCTACCGGGACACCATTCTGGCAGTGCGGAACTGCGGGTTGACCAGGGAGGAGATAGGCACTAGCGTCACTATGAGGCAGACACGGGACGGATGTCTCCTCCTGGAGCTACCCAAGGGAAGCAGCTCAACGAAAGCTGCCAAGACCATCGCTTCAGCCATGTCAAGCAAGCTCGGTGACTCCGTTGGGAAGGTGGTCCAGCTTGGGGTCCAGGTGGAAGTCGAAGTGTTGGACATCGACGCAACCGCCACCGCCTCGGAAGTCCTGGAGGCGCTTCGCGACGCGATTCCCGGCCAGGACGATCCGGCAGCCAGGATCGACAGGGACGTAGTCAGCGACGTCAGGATATGGGGCACCCGATCCGGACAACAGATCGCTACGGCAAAAATGCCCAGGAGTATTGCTGCCAGCATCGCCAGGGTCCCGATCGGGTGGACCATGTGCCGCGTCCGGCCAAGAACGCTGCCACCGGAGAGGTGCTTCAGGTGTCAGGCCTTCGGACACAACTCCAGATCCTGCACCGCGGAGGACAGGACGGGCGCCTGTTGGAAGTGCGGAGTGGCAGGTCACCTAATGAAGGACTGCGACGAGGGCGATGACCGCTGCGTGGCCTGCGAAACCGCTGGACTGCCGAAGGTCGCGCACAAACCAGGCTCCGGGGCGTGCGCCGCTAGAAGAAAGTCGGGAGCAACCAAGAGTTCAGATGATTAAATTCCTGCAGATAAATCTGAATGCGAATTGGGCAGCAGAGCAGCTTATGGCACAGACGGCGGAAGAGATCGGGGCTGACATCTTCATCGTATCCGAGCCGGCCACCCCCTATGGCCACGAGGACCGGTGGTGCTTTAGTACGGATCGCAAGGCTGCTGTGGGGACATCACTGCGCTCAGAGCTCAGTCACGATGGTCGGGGCTCCGGCAGCGGGTTCGCCTGGCTATCATTTCAGGGGTTGACCGTCTTCAGCTGTTACTGCAGGCCCGGGGTCTCGCTGCCGGAGTATATACTGTTTCTGGGCGACCTTGAGGCGGCTATCCGCGCTAGAGGGGACTCATCGATCGTCCTGGCCGGCGACTTCAACGCTTGGAACGTGGAGTGGGGTTCGAGAACCAGCAACCCCAGGGGCGCACCGCTGTCCGATCTCGCCATAAGTCTGGGGCTGATCTTGGCCAACTCGGGCACCTCCCCTACCTTCGTGAGAGGGGCGGCCACATCAATCATCGATCTCACGTTCTATCGAGGAGTGGACCTCACTGATTGGCAGGTACCCGACCTAGAGACATTGAGCGACCACAACTACGTCTGTTTCAACACGGCCGACCCGGCCCTGGCCCCGGTCGCCGATGTACCCGCTAGCGTCCCCTCCGGCTGGTCAACCAAGAAGCTCGACCCAGACGCCCTGTGCCGTCATCTGAGCATCACACACCTAGGAGTAACCGTCGGTGCCGCGTGTGCCGAGACTGCATTGTCCTCGGCTGAGTCATTTGACGCGTTCTTGTTCGGCGCCTGCGAAGCTTCCATGCCCAGGAAAAGAAAAGGCCCTCGGGGCAGACGGCCGGTGTTATGGTGGTCAGAGAAGATCGCCGATCTGCGGCGCCAGTCCCTTGCCCTCCGTAGGCGATACCAAGCCTGTATCAGACGCGTCAACCAGCCCGGAGTCCAAGAAGCTAGGTTTTCCTACATCGCCGCCAAGAGGGAGCTACGCATAGCCATCCGGGAGGCGAAAAACAAGTGCTGGGCCGACTTGTGCGCCCAGGTTGACACAGACCCATGGGGCAGACCGTACAAGTTGGTAATGAAGAAGCTCGGCGGTCAGAACCCGGCCGCGAGCTCCAAGGGCAGGGAGGCCGTCATCGCCGACGCTCTGTTCCCAGCGGCCCCCGTCACGGATTGGGGTTTGGCTCCGTCCCCGGCGGTGCACAACATCTTTCAGGCTTTCGACCCGGTCCTGAACACGCTTGAGTTCACCAGGGTCATCCCAGAATTCAGGCCGGAAGAACTCAGCAGAGCAGCTAAGAGACTCGCATCGGGCAAGGCGGCCGGTCCTTCGGGGATCCCCAATGAGATCCTTAGGGCTGCCACGCTCGCCCAGCCCTGCGCAGTCCTCCGCGTCTTCAATGATTGCCTCAACGTGTCGACGTTCCCACCACGTTGGAAGAGGGCTCGTCTAGTGCTACTTCGTAAGGGTCCGGACAAACCTCCGGACGCCCCGTCGAGCTACAGGCCGATCTGCATGCTGGACGCCCCTGGGAAGCTGCTCGAGAGGCTCCTTCTTCAGAGGCTAACCTAACCTGGACGCTCACGGGGGGCGGAGAAGAGCCCCGAATCAGTTTGGCTTCAGGAGGGGAGTTAGCACGGAGTCAGCTATCGGCACCGTTCTCAGCATCGCTGCTCAGGCGGCCACCACCCCGAGATTGAAGAGCCTCTGCGTTCTGGTGACGCTGGACGTCAGGAACGCCTTCAATTCTCTGGGGTGGCCGGTCATCGACGCAGCTCTGAGGGGCATTAACACCCCGGAGTACCTGGTAGAGATGCTCCGGTCCTGGCTGACTGACAGAACACTTCTGACTGGCGAGGAATTGGCAGAGAGACCGGTGACATGCGGAGTGCCACAGGGTTCCGTCCTTGGCCCCACCTTGTGGAACGTCGCTTACGACTCCCTCCTGAAGATGGAAACGCCGCCCGGGGTGCAGCTAGTCGGTTTTGCGGACGACCTCGCGGTTGTGGGCACAGCCGTGACCGGACAGCAGCTCGAAGATGCAATCAATCCCACACTGGCGGCCATAGATGTCTGGATGCGGAGCAGGGGCCTAGAGCTGGCTCATCAGAAGAGCGAGGCGGTGGTGCTTTCCCGGAGGCGGGCGTTTGTCCCACCACGCTTGACGGTCGGCGGCCACCTGATTCCATTGCGGAATGAGATCAGGTACCTCGGCGTGATCCTGGACAAGAGTCTAACCTTTGCTGCACACGCGAGCTCTGTCGCTGCGAAGGCGGCCCGCACAGCTGCCGCGTTATCCAGGCTCATGCCTAACACGGGCGGATCGGCTCAGTGGAAGAGGAGGCTGCTCGCGACCGTTGTGGAAAGCCAGTTGCTGTATGCTGCTCCCGTCTGGATCCCTTCCGTCACAGAAGTCGCCAGAACTAGGGCCATCTTGATCCGTCCGCAGAGAACCGCCGCCTTGAGGGTAATTCGGTCCTACCGCACCGTGTCGGACGAGGCCGCCCTGGTCTTGGCCTGCATGCCACCCGTTGATCTGCTTGGACTGGAGAGGCAGTACATCGGATCCCGTCTGCGTGCTGCAACGGAGCCAGGCGAACAACGGCCTTCCAAGGCGGCAGTGAAACGTGAGGCAAGAGGAATCACGATCGTCGCCTGGCAGGCAAGATGGCACGCCTCCCCTAAGGCAGAGTGGACGCGCCGAGTCATCCCTGACCTGGCAAGATGGCTAGGAAGGACCGTTCCGTGGGTGCCTCTGACGTATCACATGACTCAGGCACTCACGGGCCACGGCTGCTTCGAGTGGTACCTCCACCGTATGGGCAAGGCCGCCAGCACCCGTTGCTGGCAGTGCTCGGGCGAATCAGACACCGTTGAACACACCCTGTTCGATTGCCCCTACTGGGACGGCCTTCGTGCAGCCCTGAGAGCCAGGATCGGCCACCAACCGAGCACCGATGACGTTCCGGACATAATTTGTGGACCGGCGTTCGAGCTCCTGCCGGTGGACGCACAAGGGAAGGATGTGATCCTGAGAGAGGCCGAAGAGCGGTTCAGGCTGTTCTACGGCATGGTGGAAAACATCCTCTCAATAAAGGAAGATGAGGAACGAGTGCGACAGGCCGCGAACCGGCGAAATATTCTTTAGTAAAGACCTGAGTTACCGTTGTATCATAACCATTTGCTTGTAAGAACAGCGGGTGGGGGTTTGTCCCGCCGCTGTTAATTGTCTTGTGTTTGTCTCTAACAATAAACGATGGGGGCTGGAGGAGAAGTACTGGCACCATAGTTCCTCCCCCAGTCCTCGATACCACAATAAAAAAAAAAAAAAAAAAAAAAAAAAAGTCATTAAATTAGGTATAAAATAATAATTATAATAATAATAATAATATTATTGTTATTGCCATTTATTAGTTTTTGTAGATTCAGGGAATTGCAACATGTCCAATGACAACGGCTATAATGTCAAACCGGTTTTTGATTGGTTATAGTTTGTAGAGTACCTGAACCTGAGTACACAATTATGAGTTATACACACTAATGTTCATTAATTATCTTCTACACAATATGACAGGGTCCGTATATAAATGCAAAATAAAATGCCTAGTTTTTACTCCTTAAAATGGATTACTATCCAGCACCCTAAACGGTTCATTTGTATGGTATATTTACTTTAAAAGATTACATTTTCAAAATACTTTGATTCATTTAAAAATCAATAATTATAATGTATGATATAATATTTATAACCAATACAATGTTTTTGGGAAAAATTAGTTCAATCTACCGTGTTGTAGAAAAATAAATAGAAAAAAAAATTACCCATAGTAATATAAGTAAATGTATCCATTGAGAACAAGAGTTGTGTTTATCACACACCCATAACAGTTACCAGTGGGCAGTGGGCAGTGCCCTACTTAATGATGAGATTTACTCAAAACCTACTATACAGCAGAATGATTTTGCGAGTTTCGACTAATTTTTTTTATTGTAATAATAAATATATTACTTATATGTTTGTAATTTGAATTTGTTTTTATATTTTTGTACCCGCTGGCAACTCAAGTCTTTACTCTTAATGTTAGGTTAGGTCAATAAATACAGAGTTCTGCACTAAAAAAACTTCTTAGGTATTGAACACAAATAAACTATGTATCATGTATGCATAACTTAATGATAATTAGTTGCAAAAAAAATTCCAGAGTCATTCAATGAAATTAATGACCTATAGAATAGTCTTACAAAACACTTATGCTTTTAAATTTTGTCTCCCTTTGCATTATTTGAAAAAACAGAAAAAATATTTGTATATTAAATTGTTACATAATACTATAATATATCGTATATTTTCTTTTACTACTGTAAAATTTAGTATGCGGTTATCAATATGTTATGTTAACCAGTTAACCAAATAACAATTTTAAAAAAATTATGATTTATCAATACGTTTACGTATTACATTCAATAATACACCACTGTTCTACACTTATTTAGCTAACTGTCCGGTTTAATTTCAAGATACTTTTAAAATATTAATAAAAAATATATACTATATAATAGTTGATACTTTTCTTATTACTTATTGTATTTACTTATCAAGTATTTTATATACTATCTACTTTATTATTACTTTGTAGGCTCTTGAATCTTCCCTTAATCCTTAAGTCTTTTATATCCTTTTGGTTCTTAAATTAATTTAAAATAGAATTTACTATTACATTGATAATGATATACTTTTAAAGAACCACTAGAAAAATAAATGAAGGATATATTAGAAACAGGTCATAAAATGATTAAATTGTTTGCTTATATATTCAATAGCATATTTCAATATTTGTGGTATGTAATTTTAAAAGTTTCCTTTTCTTGTCGTCATTATAAAACGTTTAACCAACATTGATTGTTTTTAAATTTAATAGCACACTGTGGTTTTAATACACCCGGAGCTGTGGTTGAACGAATTCATGTGACCTACCCTAGATTAGACAGTGTCGTGTGTTAATGGTATACAAACAGCCTTAGTTATATACCATAAGATTATCTGGATAAGGGAATTTAAAATGTTAGGTATGTGATATGCATATTACCTATTCTAAGTACTAGAATGCATGACACATATTTAAAATAATAATATAGTTATTTTTGTTATTGTAGATATGAAAACAGTTTACAATAAACTGTCAGCATTCGAATAAAAATGTACAAAGAATAAATTGGTCTTTGATTTAAAATCATTAAAAATGTCATTCTGATCTCAAATCTTTCTGTATGATTTAGGTGTCACATTTCAGTTGTCTAATAAATAAATTATTCTGACTCGATATATTGCATCAAATTCATAGATAGTGATAAAGTTCTAATCATCTTTAATTACATAGTAATTCATTTTGATTATAAACACTTATTATTTGTCATGACTCATGAGTAATGTCAATAATAATGATAAACTTTTAAAAAACAGTTCTTATAAATTAATGAAACAGATCATACCACCATCATATTGTATTGTACATTTAATACATTTTACAAAAACAAAAAAAAACAATGTATACAACAGGCAAACACCGAAACGCAACTGTAAATAATATGAAGGACCCCAAGTTCGGTACTTTTAGAGCTTCCAATAGCGAAATACTTTCGTTAACCGTACCTACAAAATTATTAAGGTCCTGCAACGACTCCTGCGACATGGTCGGCGCGCTTAATAATCGATCAAGTAACGACGTGGCGACTAATCGCGGTCGATAAAATCGCTCGGACAGGAGGGACAATGCGAGACCATAATTTTCCCCGGACACCGGAACACCGCGTATCGCGTCGGCCGCTTCACCCGTAAGACACCCGATTAAATAATACATCTTATCGATGTTGGAAAGCTGGGGCCGCGCGTCTACTTGTTCCTTAAATCTATCGCGGAATGTGGGCCACAAACGGAAATCCCCGTCAGACTCGGGGAGCGGAATTTCAGGTAATCGCGACAATGGCTTTTGGCAACCTTCCTGAGGAGAGTCGCTCGATCCTAACCTAACTTGAAGGTACGACATGTCGATTGCCTCAGCGCCCTTGGGAACTAACTTCGCCACCGCGACCTTACACTCACCAATACATTTACGTATTTCAGCTGTTAAGCCGACATCATACTCGGAGAGTCTATCTAATTCGGTTAGGCCGTCCAACACCGCGTCATCCTCAAACCTAAACTGCGTCCACAACGAATCTAAATCGCCGGTTAAATGTGCAACGGTCGGACCTAGGTCGGGTTGCTCTTCAATCTGTAATGCTAATTCATGCACAGCCTTAATCTGTGCTATCACATTCGACCGCCTGAGTTTAACACGCTCTAAACGCCGGGCGCCACGCTCGCTGTCATTATCATTCCCGCTAGCCATGATGGGCAATAATAACTAAACTTCAACCAAGCACTGTGCGACCACGTGAGCCACGCCGACAAACCACGGCACCACACCACCGAACCAACACAAAAACGCTGCTGAACCTCCCTATAAGGTCAGAATCACGCTATGCTACCAAATGTTTTCGCCAAAGCCGATCCTACGATTACGGCGGTTATCGGCAACGACTCGCGTTTTTTGTTGAGGACGGGAGCGGAAGGGGTTACCCACACAAAATACAAAAGTAGAACTATTTTTCTATTAGCAAAATATTATAGCCGCTGGCCGTACGGTATATATAATTATTATATGACAAATATTGACAATAGTATAACGCATATATGAAAAAATTAATTAATATAATATGCGGGCGTCCAACATTAAAATATGAGATATAAATATTAATATTGGATTGAGTGCACTGACCTCAAATGATGTGATGTGTAACAATTACAAATTTATAATAATAATAACGGTCGTAATATAACACTAAGGTCGCAATACACAAATAATAATATTGTTAATATTTGGACACTGACCACGAGTGGACAAAATATATACGTGACCTGACGTCCTTATAGCGACAGCAATCGACGAATGGCTGGTTCTGCGACACTTCGTTGACTATTTCAAACAAACTTGAGTTGGGACAACCTGATCACAGGTTGAGATTTTCGTGTTCACACGAGGTTTCCCCTTGCGTCACGCAAAGGCGGCGAACAAGCACGACGTTGTGCTTAGTTCGACCGTTGGAAAAAGACAAAGCCGAAAACAGTACGGCACATATTATTTGCGGACGTCGTGCTGGCTGACGGCATCAGTTGACGAGCTGTCACCGGACAATGGAGGGGGGAGCTTGCCGGACACTTTATCTCCGTGCCGGACATTTTATCTTTCCCACACCTGTGGTGTCCCGAACAGATAGGGGCCAAACACAACATCGTTCCGCGATCGAACAAATACCTAACGATTAATTAATAACTAAAATATGAATTAATATAATAACAAATTATAAATTATCTAGGTAAGTACTAAATTAAAATAAAAGGATCGTACTTTGGGCGCCTTAAACATTGTTTTTTTTATTATTCCTTACCATTTATTTATTTTTATTTGGGATTTGTAGCCTTCTCGACATCCAGGGACAAAACAATTTCTGGACATTGTATTGTAAGTATAATATAATAAATTAATTAATATTATGTAATTACTAATAAATTCTACAAGTACCTAACAAGTAGGGTCTCTATTAACAGTATTAACTAATGTCTAATTAGTAATACCACTATTGTTCTATGGTAATATATAATCATGTAAACTACATAATATAATAATTATTGTACAATGTACATAATATTTTACATTTATTGTTATGAATCGTGATAAGACGCAATCATTGATGTTATATTGAGATATATCAATATAGATATATTATGTATAGAAAATTCGAATGTATTTTTTAAATCAACTATATCTCTTTTTCTAGAAATCGTATATTATTGAAAACACATGTATTCGATCGAGAACAATTTGGTCTTAAAAAAATGTTCCATAGTAATTATTCATGAGTTTCACCATTTAGTTTATAATAATGAAAAACCAATAAATTCCCTATACTGTACATGTAGAAACGACATCACTACTGTCCGCCGCGCATTCTGGCGGATGCGATAATTCCGGACCAATTTGATATGCACAGTTCGGCGTCCTTTCTCTAATGTTCATGGACAGAAGATATCTGCTCTTTAGGAACGAGGCACAATCACAGAACAAACAGAAGGGAATCTTAGAGCTTATCAAAAAATCGTCCAACATTTTGAGAAATTAAACGTGCTGCCACATACCGAAAAATTCCCTTTTTTTAAAATTTTCTGTGGTTTGTGGGAACACTGTTAATCAGCAATTCCACTCAATATTTTGATGACCAAATTTTGACTTAAAATGTCTTTAAAAAATTATTATTATAATATATCTTTTTGATTTTTTGGTTAAACTATAAACTACTTGCGTAAAATCTTGTTTTAAATTTTCAATCCTTAGTTATAAAAACTGAACATTTTATAAATTGTTAACTACAAAACAATTTGCAAATGTTCGATTATGAATTTCGGCCAAAATTTGAAGTTTAAATGATTATAAAAAAAAATTGGCCCAAATTATTTTTATTATTTTTGGTGTATTATTTAAACAACTTATGAAGAATCTTGTATTAAATTTTCAAGAAATTTGTCAGAACGAAATTCTTTTTATTGATGTTTAAAGAAAAAAAAATTTGAAAAAACCAAAAACTTCTAATAATATAGGCCTATAATTAGCTCAAAAATTAACAAAATATTTTTTAATTTTTTTGCTGTATAGAAATTGGTAATCTCAACATTTGGTGAATTTTTCAAATCTCTACGGTAATTTCTTTTTGAATTACATTAAAATAAAAAAATCTAATGTTTAATTTCAAACACTCATAAAAAATTTGTTTGAGTTTCCGGTAAACTTTTTATTTTTTAGAAAGTAGAAAACATATAGAGAATCATGTGTTGAATTTTCAAATTTTAGATTTAAATAGAAAAGTTTTAATAAATTTCCTAATTAAAAAAAACTGCATAATTTCCTAATTTTTATGTATTTTGTCGAAATTTTAACTTTAGACGCTTACAAAAAACTAATAAAGACATACACTCAACTTATTTTTAATTTTTACGTACAGCAAGTTATGTAGAATATTGTATTACATTTTCAAAGTTACACCAAAAATAAAAATCAATTTTGTCCCAAATTGGCTTCAAATAAAAATTCTTGTTTTTTCTTCAATTTTTTTTTTGTTTATGATATTAAAAGCTATTGCGCAATTTTTACTTTTGATCCCCCAAAGTACCGACTACATTCACTTTCCTATCAGAAAAGATGCTGATGAAGAAAATCGGAACAGTTTTACTGTTCTTAATCATGGTGACAGATACAAAAAAAAACACACATCATTCTATTTTTTAGAAAGGTAGAAAAACATATAGAAAATCTTGTGTTGAATTTTCAAATCTTAGATTTAAATAGAAAATTTTTTATGAATTTTCTAATTCAAAAAGCTGCATAAATTCGTGATTTTTACGTATTTTGTCAAAATTTTAACTTTAAACGCTTATAAAAAACTATTAGACATATGCTTAACTTTTTTTTTAATTTTCCCGTACAGCGAGTTATGAAGAACATTGTATTGAATTTTCAAGTTTTTTTACGGACTGAAAATTTTTTTACCGGCAATTATAAAAAAAAATCTTTTTTTATGTATTTTTTTTAAAATTTTTTTATTATAAATTTTAACTATTTTAAATTGTATAATTGTATTTAATTTTAAAATAAATCCGATATGCCGATATGTAGCCTATAATAATCAGAAAAAATTGATAATTATACCAATGAATTCGAAAAATTGTATATTTTTTTTTTAAGTTATGTATTTAGTGTTTTAATTCACCTATGAATTGTTTTAAATGAATAAAACTTGAATTTTAATCTAATGTGTCAATTCACCCCAATCAAAGGTGAAATGGAACAAAGTCATATAAAAAAATACAATAAAAAATTTGTATAAGTTATACTTCTGAATTATATAGGTACTTATAATGAAAAATGCAATTTCTTAAAAAAAATCGGTTTGATTGTTTGAATATAATAATATATTAGAAATTTGAACGAATGAACAGTGCTGCACGATATAAAGAAAAAAGAGAATATCCCGGTATGTGGCAGCATGTTTAATTTCTCAAAATGTCGGACATGGTTTTATCATCTCCCATAAGACCCTATGTTAAATGAAATAAGATTCCCTTCTGTTTGTTCTGTGGCACAATGTTATAAGCATAGTCGTGACCTATCCATTCTTTATTATCTATGCCCTGGGAAGTTCGGCCCCATGATAACAGACCCGATTTAATCTCATGGTATAATCGCTGAAATCGGGGCCAAACGAAATGAGTACAAGACGTAGATCCCCATGATACGTGATAAGAGTAGTTATACTGTGGTTACCCTGTGACCAACTTGAGGTGGTGTTGCATAGCGAGACATAGTCGAGGGATATTTTCGTTTTTTTTGGCGTCACTGATGGATTGTTGGTATATGACGGTATAAGATAAAAATGGGGGTCTAGTTGGACGGGGATCTAGGTGACACGTCACCGAACGATTTGAGGTTAGAGTTCGAACTCAGCCCTCAGGATTACGCTTATAATCATCTATAATTCTTATCACGGGGCTGAACTGCCCCCATCCCTTAGGGATGCACGTACTTTATAGATAATAACAATTAATAAATACAGAAATCCTTGGTTATCAGTTATTTTAGTGATATTTTAAACATTAACGAAGTAAAAATAATTTGGTTTTAAATATTGTGAATATAGTAAAATATTTGTGTAAAGTGTGTCTGAATTATAAAATTGAAGACATGGTACATCGTGATGCGGAAGTCGTTAGTAAAACTTTAAATAATTTCAAAACGAAAATAGGCAATGAATACTCAACTACAGGTAAAATAATACATTAGAAACATATTTATTTATAGGTAGTTAGTAAAGTACAGCTATATTTATGTGCACAGATGTACTTAAAGTGTGGAATTGCATTTCCAAATGGATTGAAAATAATATAAGCCAAGACAAAGTAAACATTTTTATTATAATATAGATACATATAATACATGCTTGAGTATTTTTATTTTTACAGCAGAATGAAATTTAAAGCTTATAAATACATTTTTTGTTATTATTTTATGCGACGAAGAAACTTTTATATTGTTGTATTATATATTACGTTAGAAAATAAATTTACGAGAGAGAATTATTATTATACCCGCATCTCTTACAATTCTCTCGTACCATACGCATGATAAAATATTTTGATTAAATTATCTGCTTCACTAATTTGTAAAAATCAAGGTTCTACAATATTGATGTTTATTTGCATTATTTTGTTTTTATTACTTTACTACATCACGGCATCATGGCATCGTTCTAAATTATGTTCATCTTTTTTATATGATTTTATTAATACTTTTAATAATAATAACTACAGCTCTACATTTAAATTGTACACACAAAAGTACTTACTTTTTTGTTATATCATCTTCGAGGTATTCTAAATACCTTTTTCTATACATAATTTTTTTAACACATACTTAATTAAACATAATATAAGTACAAAATATCGTAGTAAATTTAAAGAAAAGATAAAAAATATTTAGTTGTATTGAATGCGCTTCTACATTTTTTTAACCTTCTATATAAATAAACAGATGTATACTATTTATGTTAAATAATTATTTTTAAAGTAACATATATCAATCATTAAAAGGTTTGTAGTGTCAACTAATAACTAGGTGATAAACACAAATTAAAGAAGGTATTTAATGAACCAATTTTAACATTTAACCAAGAAGTTTTCGAATTAAAACACAATAATTTTCTTCTTCAAATTGTATTTCTCGTTATATATAGTTTATTAGTAGTATATAAACAACCCATTGATCAAAAATGCATAAATAGTAATAAATTAGTTCATTCATACATTTTGTTTTACAAAAAATTTAAATCAAAATAGTACATTATGCCCCTGAATTACAGCTTGCGAAAATTATAGCTAATATACTTAAGAATAACTTTTAAGTATAGTTGCTACCGGACGTACAACACAGACCATCTCTCATTCTACCTCTAAAAAATAAAAATAAATATACAACCTTAGTTCAACTTAGTACTTTTGAATATTTACTGCAATGTTAATATGTTTACTTCACCTTGGATCGTAGGCTATGAAATATTGAAATCATTTGTTTAAATAGGGATAATTAATAAAAGGAATCGGTTATTTTACTGTGGCTCGATGGGTGTTAAATGAAAGCAAAGTACGAGTACATCCATGTATGATCAGGAAGTCGGTTTTTGAGATTGATGAAAAACTAGCGAATGATTTCAATTTAAAAAGAAGAAGAGCGTATCATTCAGGAATTGTAAGTCCTTTTTTTTATTCAAGCTAAATTAAAATGTATCCAATCAAATAATAAAAAAGTATTTACCAAATATTAAAATTAAACTTATGATAAAATTATGACAACAAATAACAATAATAAGGTAATCAAAATGTTTTAACTATTTCCATCTATTTACAAATATAGTACCAGAACGTTATTTCAATGTTTTAACAATAGCCCAGAATTTTCAATTAAATGTCGATATGGTTACTCATTGTTTCAAAGAAGTTGTTGCAGCGTTTAGAAAGTTACTGTTTGAAGAAAAAAACTGTGAACTTCCTTTCCCAAAAATTGGTAAACTACAAATTAAAAACAAAATGGTAACGATGAAATATTATCAAGAGTTTTTAGAACGGCAAAATCAGCCTAATTATGATCCTGATTGGGATGCTGATCAATTTGAAAGCATAGTAAGTTATTATGAATTAAGAACTAACAAGAATAATTTAAAATTCTATTTAATCTCATTCTAACTATGATAAAATAATATTTAAAATTTAAATTGTCAAAATCTGAAATCTAAAATCTAAATATTCTGAAATTCCAAAAACAAAAATTTGAACATTTAAAAAGTAGAAAATGTCTATTTTATGAATAGAATTTTTTTTTTTAAAAGATAGAAAAACTTATAGAATATCTAGTGTTAAATTTTAAAATCTTAGATTTAAATATAAAATTTTTTTGAATTTATTAATAAAAAAAACTGCAAAATGTCGTGATTTTTACGTATTTATTCAAAATTTCAACTTTAGATGCTTATAAAAAACTATTTGACATACGCTTCACTTTTTTCCAATTACCACTTACATAATAGCTTATGAGGAACCTTGTATTACATTTTTAAACTTTAGGTATAAATTCTCAAAATGTTATACTTTTTTCAATACAAATTAGTTTGTAAGTATATTTTCTGGATTTTGACGGAAGTTTTAAGAATTTTAACTTTAAACGCTTATTAATTTTTTTAAGTGTTTTCCTATCGATTTTTTTTTACGGTTGTCGTAAGAAAAACTTATTTAGAATCTAGTGTTGAATTTTCAAACCTTAAATAGAAATAGAAAAATTCTTATGAATTTTTAACCACAAAACAATTTGCAAATGTTCGATATTCTGATGACCAAATTTTGAACTAAAATGTCTATAAAAAATTATAATTATAATATATCTTTTTGATTTATTGGTTACAATATAAACTACTTACGTAAAACCTTGTTTTAAATTTTCAATCCTTAGTTATAAAAACTGAATATTTTATACATTTTTAACTACAAAACAATTTACAAATGTTCAATGATGAATTTCGGCCAAAATTTGAAGTTTAAATGCTTATAAAAAAATTGACCCAATGTATTTTTACTAATTTTGGTCTACTATATAAACAACTTATGAAGAATCTTTTATTGAATTTTTAAGTAAAATTCCCGTTTTTTCCTTAATTTTTTTTTTTTTGTTTTCCCGACGCGTTTAAAAATTATTGAGACAACCAAAAGTACCAAATAGATTCACTTTCCTATCAGAAAAGATGCTGAAGAAAAAAATCGGAACACTT
This sequence comes from Neotoxoptera formosana, assembly GCA_022818045.1. Taxonomy (NCBI): domain Eukaryota; kingdom Metazoa; phylum Arthropoda; class Insecta; order Hemiptera; family Aphididae; genus Neotoxoptera; species Neotoxoptera formosana. The sequence continues at coordinate 40,683,371 of CM040633.1, read as the reverse complement.
TTACAGTTTTACTGCCCTTAAACGTGGTGACAGATAAAAAAAAACACACATCATTGTAGAATCAATACATTCATCGATTCGCTCAGAGTCTAATAACAATAACCAATGGGACCAATAACATAAAATTATGCAAGTAGGTATTATTAGTTATAATTCAGACATTCAGTTATAGCCATTAGATATTGGAATATTGCTATATATGTCGCCACTCTAAGGATAAACGAATTTCAGGTTTCAACAGGCGTCAATGCGTCAAATCAGTAATTTATAATATTTCTTAGTAATTAATTTTTCTAGATTGTAGTCGAGACCAAACACTACCCAGTACCCGGTTGTTATATTTTAAAAATAACCAACCGACGCAACATCGAGGTATTGTTTTGATTTTATTCGATGTCTATATTTATGTAATATTTTGTAATTTTATATCCGATGGCCTGTGCTTTCTCGTACTCATTACTCATACGAGACGATTAAAATACAACACAATTGTATTAATACCTAATATACCAATTGCAATTATTTCATAGTTTCAAAGTTTTATTACAAAAACATTGTTGACGCATTTACTAATCTTGTAAATAAAATATAATTTAAAATGACCACGAACACACTCCCTGGTAACCCGCGTCGTAGATTCAAAAGGCAATGGTGCAGAGATCTTATTCTTTAGTATGCCAGCTGAATAAGTGCTGTTGCTATCATTTGTTGCTACCTCTTAATTTAAATTAATTTAAAAAAAATATATATATTATCATTGTTATTACTGTCTATAGGGTGTTACCACTGGGTATCCTCCCTAATCCTATGATTCATATCAATTAACTTTTTTTGTCACTTATTAAATCTATTCATTGCACAAAGAATATGTATAGATTGTAGATTTTTCAATAAAATAATAATAAAAAAAAAATCTATATATTATAATATAATATTATAATTTGACGGAGTGGCACCGATCGAGATATGCGACGAACGGTTTTTTTTATTTTACGAATATTGCAGTATAAAAATGATATAAAACAATAACATATCGTTGTGTTTTATTACACTCGCTCGAACACTGCTCGAACTGCAATTTACTATCAATATTGCTATGACCACGAGATAGTGCATAAATATAATATATTATTATGGAAAAAAGTCAATGTTGAAATTACATAATTAATAATGTTCTATGAATTATTATCAGAGTTGTTATTTGTGAAATTTGTTGACATTGGAATCTAAAAATTGTATGAGCAATCTTTTTTTTTATAGATATTTTAAGTTCAAATTTGGAAGAAATTATGAATTTTAACAAAGAATAATGAATTTAATTTTTTTTTTGTGTAATTTTAATACTGGCCAACTTAGAATTGTTGTGTTTTTGTACTTGACGACAAAATAACAGTGTTTGAAAAGAACGTCGTTCATTCACGTTCATATATAGTGAACGATACGTGAACGTCACTCGTTTTATTAAAATAGAACGTGAATGTGAACGACGTTTATATTTTTAACGAACTTGGTCGATTTTTAAGACGTTCAATTTATTTACCATTTAGTAAATGTATTTATAAAATATATTAATACTTTCCATTTTAATTCCTATGATATATTTAATTTGAATAAAGAATAAAAAAAATTTAATACGTGAAATTGCGTTCATTTTTTGAAAGAACGTGAACGTGAACGCGTTTGTTTTAAAAAAACACGAACGTGGACGTAAACGAGTTCCTTTTTTAAGGATTGAACGTGAACGTGAACGAGTTCATTTTTTTAGTGAACGTTCCGAACACTGCAAAATAAGTTACTTAGTAATAATAATAACTTACCAGTCTATTGTTATACGATTTCATTTCATTGTGTACTATCGATCATTCGTCAGTTTTGAAATTAATTTCAAATCCATAACGAATACAAGGAGTATACTATATACAGGAAATATTTGAAAATATTTAAACCAGTTTTCGAATAACTGTTCATTTGTTGCCGAAAGTTGTAGAGCTGTACAGTTTGTGCATCGCTGCAGTGACGTTGTGAAACCACTTTGAGGCACCGTATGTACGTACCTTTACTGAATAACATAATAAATTATATTACATTATATGTTTTTTTTTCTATTACTGAAATATTGTACTGTTGTCTTAACAAATGTATGCATTACTTATTTATACGTATATAATAATTTATCAATACAATTGAATAAAACGATACAATACTTATGTTTTAAACCTATTAAATATGTGCTGTTTTAAACTAAGTATCAAAAGTGTTCGGTTTTATCCTGTATTTTATCACAAATATTAGGTTTTTCGGATAGTCAATGATAATTTCGGAGTGCTTATCCCAAAAAAATCTTACCTGCATAATATTATGACAGTATATTAATATGATTGTTTATTAACTGTTAGGGTTTATGTCCACAGATGATATTTATTGTTCTGCTGAAAAAGGTAGAGGATATTGTACAGTCTCAGCTGCTTTATCCTTACCTTTCGAAGATAGAACCATCGAAGGTTGTTTCTACCATAAGTAAGCCATCTAATAAACTTTTTTTTTTTAATTAGTAGGTATAATTATATATTTTCTTATGAATCATTATGATGTATAATATTATATTATAAATTGTCTTCCAAAAGTTATCACTAGTATAGTGCTTATTAGTTTGGATATTTGCTTATCTGGCTTGGCAAGTCAAATTACATTTTAAGATACAAGGTAAATTTATTTCAAGGTCAACAGAATTCATTATATAACATTTTATTTTGTATATTATTATTTGTATTCATTTAAATTTGAATGATGAGTATTACATTTTTAGTTATTTATTAAGTAATATGTTTACTTTTAATTTCGTGTAAACATTATATGAAAAAACAACGATTTATGTACTATAGTAATTATTATAATAGTTGCGAATTAATTATCTTTTTGTTTAAATATTCTAAAAATATGATCAGTACCTACTTGGATAATATACAACGTTAATTCGACTATTCGCGTTGTATAATCATTTAAATTATATACCATTTAGGTACCTTTAAACACCGTATACTTAAAATTTAACTCTATGTAATACGGTTATAACTTTTAACCAATTCTGTATGTCCACGTAGAGAGCTTTTTCTCGTCCTCAGACGAGGACATTACTTCGATCGGCGATTTGGAAGACGTGGAAGAAGTTAAAGGTGCAACTTCCAGATATGGCATATGCTGTTAGTGAAAATGTAAAAATGAATATCGAAGAACAAACCAAATTATAAGAGTGCAAAGATGGGGCGAAATGTGAAATTATGTTGCAGTTATAATAATAATAAAAAAAATTATTCACCTATAAACTTACACAACAACTATTGATTGAATCAATAATAAGTATTCATATTAAAAATTGTTTCTACAATAATAAGTTTAAATAACCATTAATTTATAATTTATAGGACCTTCAATTAAAGCAGCGAAAAGAAAATGTTGCATTTCTGCAATAAAAGATATTTGGCAGTTCGACTTCGAGAGAGGAATTGTAGATAATCCTGAATGTAAGCCAACTAATAACCTAAAGATATAAGATCTAGAGAAAATATACCTACTTAATCATGGTTATCAGTTAATAATTATACGATACCCGCCATATAAGGGTATAGGTACACGTAATTACCAACTTTTGAAATTATATGAAATAATTGTTGAAATAACTATTTCTATAAAAATAACTAAATCTTAAAGTGATTATTTGTAAATTCCATAAACGTAGAGAATGTCGGCATCTATCTATAGGTAGACTTACCTATCTTTATTTTTGTTGAATTCAGTACCTACCACCTACTCGCTATAACTGATAGTCTTGTAACGAAATGTTGTAATTTTATTATTACTTCCAACTTACATAATTTTATGGGTGTATTTTGTTTTTATTCTTTGGGAATATATGATTATTGATGTCTGATAACCATACAGACTATACAGAAATACCAGTTTTCCGTTTTCCCGTTTGCAGGTGCACTGTGTATTTTAAAATTATAAAATTATAATAACAGACAACATACTATAATATACGAATTCCACTTACACATGATTATTGTAGGCTAATGCAAGAATATATATTTTGTTTGGGGGTAGTTTGAAAAAAGTTCAAATATTTAGGTACTATACTGACTACTCCCATTTCCTTTCAAAAAACCCCGAGCACGTCACTGTGTATAATATTATATTATTTTTATGTCATAGAGTCGGTCGACGAGGTTCACCGTCTGTCTGCAGACCTCGCGGTAACCCCGCTGCAGCCACGGTGACGGTGATACCAGTTCGGTAACTGTGATGCCGAAGTGCCGACGGATACTACATGGAGTCGGAAGAAGCGATTCGTCCGCCGCATGTTGTGCTGTGGCGCATGAGTTATTGTTACCTTTGTTTAATCTACGCAGTCCAATTACGACTTTAAATGTTATTCGTTTAAATAAATAAACACGTTTATTGTTATTTAATTGGTTTTCATTTAGTTAGGTTTATTTGGTTTATATTTATTTCGATTAGCTCGCAAAACACATCAGAAATTTCTTCCGTGGAAGTAAAAGATAAACCAAAGAAAATATTTAATCCATTTTCCTACTTTAGTATTAGATTTATATTAAATTCTTAGACATGAAAAATCTTGATTAAGCTTCCTATACCAAGCTTTTCCTAGATGGAATCTGCAACCATATATATTATATAGTGGAAAACAGTGTTGAATGGCCAAATGTGCACTCCTTTCGAAATCCACTCTAATCGATTTTGGGTCGAAATAAACAGTTTATTGTATTGCATACATAATTGGTTAAGGATTGCCACATTTCAATATAATCTTTTGTGGTTTTTCCGGTTAAAAAATAATAAGCTAAGGATAAGTATATGATATTTTTATAAATATGTATAGCGTATAGTTGATAAAAATATCAAACATTTGAAAATTTGTTTTAAAGAATGATAAACTGTTCAATTTTTATAGATTAGAATTGGAAATTTAATACAAATTTACTGGTGAATATTTAATATTGTAACCTAAAAAATCGAAATGATGTATTCAGATGTTTGTTTAAAGTAGAAATCTCAAGTTAACATTTTGACAAAATTAAATATTTAAGCAGCGGCGTCTTTTCAATTTTCAATAGGAGGGGCAAACGTTTTGACCAGCCATATAACTGAACTGAAAAAAAAACATATCGCATCGCTCCAAAATTACTTTTACTTATATTTTTATCTCGATACAATTCCCATCTTAAATAACTTTATACGCAAAAGCATCTTCATTTAATAGGTATCAAAGAAGACTTGGAGGAGCTTAATAATAATTATGGTCACTACTTCAGTGACGTCATTTTATAACATTTTTAAATAATAGTACCTTCTGTTATAAAAGCTTTTTCGAAATCATAGATAAATTGAGGAGTGATAATTTTGTTTTTAAAACTTTTAGATTAAATAATTTCCGGTAAAATATTTGAGGTAAAAAACTATAAATATTAATTATTATCGTGTCAAAAGTGTTCTAGTGCTTACACAATACACAGTATTATATTTACTCAAAATTATAAAAATTATTAATTATAATTATGTTACCAACAACCGAACCAACAATTGGACTGATTTTACAATCAGGCCTGCAAATGCCCTCCTCAAATGACACCACTGCTTCAAAATATTATGCATGAAATGCGCGGAAATGCCTGAGTTGATAGAGACAGTAAAAAACCGCAAAAAGACAGTGGACAAACAACAGAAATTAGAGATAAGAAAAAGGATCATGAGGATCTGAATATTTTAAACGTGTTGACCACATTGACTGAAAATACAAACGACATTAAAACTACGATGACGTTCATAGAAAATAATATATACCTATAATAAAATTAAATATTATTTTTTAATTTAACGTACATTTAAGAAACACCGAAAATTTGTTTTCAAAGACGCGTTTATTCGTTTTTGTTTGATTAGCCCGCGCATTCCTATGTAGAGTATACTACAAAGTATACTACAGTATACTACAAAGTATATATTATATAAATATAAATATGCATAACTATTAACTATGGTAATAAAAAAATAAAAATATTTATATTATTTTGTGGAAATAATATTAACTGTACAAAATATTAACAGTCCCTTGAAAATATAAATCAAATTACATAATTTGTTATAACTTTACTTAGAATATGTCTTCTGTGGAGCTTTCCGAAAACAATGTACGTATTGTATTATTCACACAAAACACTAATATTATATAACGTTGGTGGTCTGATAAAGTAGTGTGAGGGTTACTAGTGAGTCGTATTGGGGACATTGATCACTTTTAGGCAATGTGTGGTTAACACAGAATTTTGTTTTTGAGTTAAAATGTTGACAATAATGCTCTTTGTAAGTTGAAATTCCTATGTACATGTTTTTGCACTGTATTTAGATTATATGTATGACAGAGATGTTTACACTATTATCGATTTCGGAAGGAGAATCGACGCTTCAACATCATACGCAGCTTAAAGCTGCAATAACAGTTAAACATGAAGTACGTACTATTCTTTATTACATCAAATGAAATATATTTTATTAATATTTATAAAAATTGATTATTCTGGTCTTTAATCATTGTATATTTTAAAGTTTGCATTTGTAAATTTTAATAACATTCTAAAAGTAGAGGTATTTACTTACTTCTTTATTTATGGTTCAGAATATAAAGCACGAATAATATTATTATATATATGTAATTATTGTAATTTTATATATAACTTTTAAAGAATGATCGTAAATCTGATGAAATGATGATAATTGATGACCAAATTCAGTGTCACATTCATGCTTCTAGTGAAGAAAACGCCGCAGTTTTTTCAAGTCATCGTACAAAACAAGTATAATATTCTTACAAGAGTACATTCAATTATAACAATTGTATATAACTTATAAAGGTTGAACGTAAAACTGATGAAATGATGATAATTGATGACTAAATTCAGTGTCACATTCATGCTTCTAGTGAAGAAAACGCCGCAGTTTTTTCAAGTCATCGTACAAAACAAGTATAATATTTTTACAAGGGTACATTCAATTATTGTAATTTTATATAACTTATAAAGGTTGAACGTAAATGTAAATTTAACATGATTGATGTCGGACTTAAGGGTCGCATTCATGATCCTGAAAAAGAAAACGCCGCTTTTGTTTCAAGTCATCGTACAAAACAAGTATAATATTCTTACAACTTACAAGGGTACATTCAATTATTGTAATTTGAAATATTATTATCTATATAGGCTAGACACATACACGAATTAAAGATATACAGTAAAGGACCACCTTGCAAAGTCCGTAAAGTCGATGAAGAAGTATACGCTTCTAGTTATTTCACGTTTCATAAAAAACAAGTATAATAATATTATAATATGTATTGAATTATTTTATTTTTATTTGCCTGATTACCTATATAGGTTCAACGAAACAATAAATGTTCCGTTTCAAAGGGTTTATCAATACTTGATAAACCTGGTGAATTCGACGGAAAATTTTGTTACCCTTCTCTTATATTGGTTCGTATAAAACACTTTTGATATTAATATATACTCGTACGTTAGATTATTGTCATTTTATATCTTTATCTTATATATATCATAGAGTCGTGCTTCAAGCAGATGGTTATATCAAGAATTTTGAATTTAAAAGATAGAGCTTGTAAGCATACTAAATACTAGCACTACTAAATCGTAACTTCAATTATACATGCAGAAAAAAATGAAGATAAAAAAAATTTTTAGTTATTGAATTATTATTTTGATATTAAATTTATATTGTATTAAAATAATCATTCAATAATAATTAGAATACATATAGAAACAATTATTTCTTTATTATTTTTTTTTGTCTTTATAAGGACACAAATATTAATAATAATATTGTTCCTTTTTCGTTTATTTTTTTATTACCTCTAATCGAATGTATTATGTGGGTTGTGTAACAGATTTACCATTAAAGTAGAATTATAATAGGTTTAGTTAGACTATATTTATATTAATATATTGTTTATAGTTATTTAATACAATTTAATATGAGAATAAGTATACCATTAATAATGACAACTAGCTTATAATAATTACATTTGAACTCTTGAAATCTGCTGAGTACAAACTTTTAAATATACAAGAAACTATATACGCACCGTTAGTGTTACTTATGTTATACAGGGCTAACTAAACTATGATTACAATAATACATGTATCGTTGGTGCATAAATGCCATATATATATTATTACATTGTGTTAAACCACTGTTGAGGTCACCTCCATATCCACCGTCTTAATTTAGTTTTGGATTATCTTACCTGGGAGTGTGGACAGTTGGAGACTAACTGTTCGTAAATAACCCTACAACTTTCACACGCCATAATACATAATTTTACTATAGCGTTTTGGCGTTTATTAATAATATTCATAAGATAGAAACCAATTGAATTATTCGACATTTATCTGTAGTAATCAGAACAATATTTACTGTGTCCAGTTTGATTTCCATACAAAACTTTCAATGTGCAACAATGATTTGATGACTGGACTAGACAGATGCAAATATGACTGGTCGTGTCACTATTATTAAGCATGGATGGTTACCGCCTTTATGCACTATTTTTTAGTGGAGAGTGAGATTTTCACTTAGAGCACTCTCAGTGGTTTTTGAAATTTTAACGCCTGTGGTCACAAAGCTTTCCTCGGCGCGTCGCGATCGTCGGAAATACACCAATAACAAGTCTTGTACACAAGAACGTAACCTATATTGCCTATACACCACGCCGTGTAAGGAAAAAATCGATTTGCAAAAATTTGGTTTTGAGCCAAAATAATAATAATGGCAGGTGATCGGTGGTAACGGAGCAGACGATGAACTAGAACTCGACTATGAGAAAACTAACGTCGACAGAATCGTATCAGCCCCGGATGGCATCATGGAGCAAGATGGCTTAAATGGTAATATTAATTAACAAAATCACCAAATTCGCTAACCGTGGTTAATGTACATTATGATCACTTTTATTAGAAGACATTAGAAGCTACAGACGCCAAGGGACTTCCGTTTTCAGCAATAAAGTTTTGTTTTTAAGTACGATGGTAATTTTTATGTTGTTGTGGAGCATTAATCCGGACGTTGTGGCCGTGAACGTTTTTAAGTAAATATAATTCAATGGTCAATGATTATTGTCATTAGGGAGATAGAAGTTCGATTCGTCGCTATACAAATAATAAAAAATATTAATTTGAATAAAACAAAATATGTCATAATTTACTGTTCTTGAACCTCGACAAATAGGCTTACAATTATTGTCATGAGTCACGGAGTTTATATTAATTAATTACATTGTTTATGTGAAAATATGTTAAGTTATATATTATTATTAGAGCAAGGACTTCAAGCAATAAGAAATCATCAAATATGCATTAAAAAATGCACTTGTGCATCAAAAAATTAAAAATACGCAGATAAATATGCCTTCAAAAAAAATAAAACACTAAAATGTATAGCTCTAAAAATTATATTTTTTCTTTAAATATTTAATTTTAATAATTTTATATTATTTCTCTATAAGTTTGAAGTAGATTTATTTTACTTTCTTTACTGTACTAAATTGATTTGGAATCTTTTTTGAATTGTGGATATCATTCTTCTATATTAATTATTATTCTACTCCTAATAATAAAACAAAAAACGTTGAGTTTTTTGATATGCATCACAAACGTTGTGAAATGTATTGTGTATTTACTCTGTATACGATAATGATAACCAGAAAGAATATGCGAATGCATGAAAGTCCTTACTCTAATTATTATTATACGTCTTATAAATTATAGCAGTGTTAAAAAAATAAAGTATCTACAAAATTTGACAATTTATTTTTTAAGTTTTTTTAAAAATTTAAAAATTGTATACAAAACAATACACTTTAAATGATTATTATATGTGAATTTTTTATTTATTTATTTATGTATTTCTAGTAATCAAACAAATATAATAGTATACAATATGTGAGTAATATTACTATAAGTTACTCTACACTGAGGAAGAACCTCGTGTCGTAGAGTAAGCAGTGGCGCCGATCCCTATATCCAAGTATGGCGACTGCCATAGTGAATTATGTGGTGGGTGGATAATACCTATTAAATACGATAAATTAATATGAAATTGATGAATTTGAATTTGATATATTTTAATATTAATGCCAATAATGGTGGTATACTTAGGACTTATTGGGGGGATTTGAAAATAAATATGTAACATTTGCTTAAAATAATAAAGTGAACACCTATATCAGCTATATCATAAATTATTGATAAAACAATATGAAAATAGATATAATGTATATTATTATGTACTGTATTATGGTATTAATATAAATTATGAATATTATATTATGATGGTAGTGTTTCAGCCCCCCCCCCCCACGGGTACACCAATTGGTTTGGTTTTATTCCTATATATTATATATTTCAATTTTAAATTCATATATTTATGGACACATAATAAATATATCAAAATTGTATTTAAAATTATTTAAAACTATAAATACAAATCATTAATAATAATCATATAAAAATATTTTTAAGAATTTCAGTTTTGATATTAGTATTATCATTATTTATTTTATTATAAAATTGATTTTTAGTTTTGCTCATATAGTCATATGCTCTTGGTTTAAATCATGAAATGCCTTTTATAATGTATTATATTTGTTAGTTCTAATATTATTAGAATAGTATTCACTCTTTAATCATTATACAATTATTAAAATTGTAATATTTATTGATTTTCTATTAGGCTTATCAATTAGCTTTGGATAATGCATTAATTCAGTTAAATAGAGAAGATCCTAGCTCGAGAATTCAATATGATGAGGAAACCGGTCAAACCATTTTAGCCGGTAAATTTTATTAATATTTATTTCTTTTAAATACCTTATAATAAATTTAATTCATTTTTATATTAGGCATGGGCGAATTGCATCTTGAAGTAATTGGTGAACGTATAAAAAGTGAATTTGAAATTGATATTGACCTTAGTCGTCCACAAATTTCATACAAAGAAGGATTACTGTCTGAAGAAAAAGAAAGTCATAGGCTTGATTTAAAAATTGGTACTTTATTATTAATCAATTTATATTTTTATAACAAAAATTCTTCTCCTCATATAAGATATATCTTGTGATAAATAAGAAATATTAACATATTTATTTCTTTTATTGTAATTTTATTTATAAATATGAATTTTGTTTTAGGTTCAACCACGTATAGTGTTTACATAGTGATATCAATATTAACACATAAAACTGATAAAACTACTAAAAAACTTTTATCCTTGGACCAGATAATGCATCCAATACAGCAGCTATATATTTAAACCTATTAAATAATATAACATCAAGTGCAAAAGCTGCTTTAGCGCACAGCCTCAAACTTGGATGTACTGTTAGTAATTAAATAATATGATATTTAAATATGGCGTTTACATCATGGTATAAAAATATTGGTTTAAAAACAAAATTGTCGCTTACTCCTTTTGACTTGGAGCTCTCAAATTATAATTCAACTATTACCTTGAATTTAATTTTTACCTATACCTACAAGAAGGTATTGTTACTACAATTTTTAAAACCTATATTTCCATATGAATTTTATTAAAGTGATGCTGTTTATTTAAAACTATATAAAATACAGTTACAGTTATTATTAAATTTAGATTAAAATTGAAAGATAATTACTTATTATTCAATTTAAAAGCTTTAATCAAGTGAGTAATTTCATATTGTTATTTTTAGGCACTAGTTTACATTAAAAAAATATATTATCATTAAAAATTAAGTACAAAATAAAATGTAGAATTAGATTGTGAATAACTTTCATTTTAAGAAAAAACGTATGATTTTAAATAATGTTCTCTATTTTATTTTATTTTATGAGGTATCCTTACTTGTTTTTAAACTTAAAAGATTATTTATAAGAAAAGCACGATTTTATGAATTTTATATTGAATAAACACTTCAATGCTAAAACTGTGTGATATACAGGGTGTTCCAAATTATATGTGACATATTGCATAGTGAAATCTGCTGTCACATAAAATTTGGAACACCTTGTATACATGATACTACATAGATACTAATATTATAATATGACGTATCACATAAATATGAAACAATGATGAATTTTCACCTTAAAACAAAATTAATAGTTCTAATATAATTGTTTTATAAGTTTAAATAATTTTTCTACTTTTTAATTTAAGGTAATCAATGTTCGGTTTTTACTTCATTGGTTAGAAGTTGGTAAAGGGACGTCAGATACTGTCTTAAGTTCAGCTGTAAATCAATGTGTTCAAAAAGTATGTATCCCATTGTTATTTGAACTTATTTTTTCAATATTTATATTAATTCTTATTATTCAAAATAGCTACTGAAATCTGCTAATACAATGTTACTCGAACCTATTATGAATGTTGAAGTTGTGACTGATGATGATCATTCTTCTTCAGTACTTTCGGATTTCGGAAGAAGAAGAGGATCGATTCAAGATATTTCAACTAGATCAAATTATCGGGTAATAAATTATTTATAATCTCTTCTATTATTTATTTGTTTGTTTTGTCTGATTTGTATTTTAGGTAATCAATTCATTAGTGCCTCTAGCAGATTTATTAGGCTATTCAAAGGATCTTAGAACTTTTACTTCAGTTACCGCTTCATTTTCTATGGAATTTCATTCTTACCAAGAAGTTTCTGCCAAAGATGAAGGAGAAGCAATTAAAAATATCACTGGTTTTTATCCAAATTAATTGTGTATAGTATTAAATTAAATAAAAATTGTTGTTTTGTATTGGTAAAAGTATACTTCATATTTGTATCAACTCTCAGTCATCTATCGTAATGCGGAAAAAAATGTCTTGGCAACAATATTATTTTTAATTTCTAGAGTGAAGTGGTAAATTAGATTTAAAATTTAACTGCTTAAGCCCAATATTTTTATAAACTTACCTTATTGATAATTTTTTAGGGTAAAGACTATTGACTAATGAATGTTTAGGACGTTTAGGTACCTACCTATCAATAAAATAACTTGATAAATTTGTAGTTATATACCGCTATTTTATTCACAGCCAAGGCACATGGTAATTTTTGGCATGGTGGTTGGCCCTTTAATGTGTGCTGCAGTCAAGCATCTTCTGGTGTCACAATCTCCCGGATGGGTGACCACTGACCACTGACCACCTGCGGGTTCTTTACAATACGAATCCCCGCCCCACATAAACACGTGTTCCTAAAACCAACCGTAATTCTAATAGCCATAATTATCGTCGATATTGGAAATCGAATAAATAAAAAAAATACATTGCTTCAACTTACTACAAAATAATTTACAAAGAATGTTTTTTTTTCTCACTACAGATAAATACTGCTTGTAAAGGATAGGTAAGGTTCCCCCGAGTTTTTGGATTCCCAGCATTTGATTACAGTTACAACTAAGGCTCGATTTCATAATTTAATTTTTTACTTATGTTTGTACTAATTTCTAATTACCATTTAAGAATAAAATTATGACCAAACACTCATAACCAGCCCATTCTTTGACCGGCCCACAGAGATTGTCTCTGTAGCTCGCCTGCTCAATCTAAAAGTCACTAAAATATGCACTTATATATACTATACTTATATAATAAACTTAAAAATTAAAAAAAGCACTTAAAAAATAATAATTGACAAAAAGGATTTATTAGATATAAAAAAAAAATTTGTCATTGGACATTTTAATATTGTAGTTATAAATGTATAAATCAATTAATGTTATGTATCTAGTATTATTATTAAATAATAAATTAATGACTAAAAAATCTCTTAAAAATTGGTTTTTAAATGTTCTGAAAAAAATACACTTGTATACCTATAAAATATAGGTAAATATTTACTAAAAATTTGTTGTTGATAATAACATTTTTACCTTGTTGTGATTCCATTGAACTATAAAGTGTTTTCGAATGTTTTCAGAGGTGAAAGCTCTCATACAGTGGCGTCCTTTGGGGATGCAAGGGTATGCAAATGCATCCCATGATTTTTTTTAACACACTTTTTGTAGATCGTATTTTTATAAAATTATAGTATAAAACAAATAACAATAATTTTGTATTTTTTTTGGATTAGTCACAATATTTTGTGGGTCACCAATACAACTATAGTTCATATATTATAGTTCTTTATAGTTCATTGAAACGTCGAATAATCGAAATGAAGTTTGAACTGATTGTTAAAAACCACGGTTAGCTCATCGATATTTTACGCTAAATTAAAATCTAGAAGATTTCCTTTGTTGTAAATTGTAATTTATTATATATTTTTTTTTTTTTATAAATAATTTATTATTAAATACAACAAAATCACATACAGTGTAACAATGTAACAATAAATTATTAATCCACCTCATTAAGCAATGCTTGTGCAATATTATATTTAAGTATACATTACTTATTAATTATATTATTTGGTTCATAGACATTTTTGTAGGAAGCTTTATATATAGCTGTGGTGATCGGTGATCCACATAATATTGTATTAAAACAAACTAAAAAAACATTTTTGTTAACAAAATAATTATTTGTTTTTTTATAATTTCTATAAAATTATCTACATTTACACTAAGTGTGTTGAAAAAAATTCATTGGATGACTCGAGCGACTGGTATTAATTTAGATTTTCAATATTGGTTTTGCATCCCATGAAAAAATGTGAAATGACGCCCCTGCCTCCTATTATCGGCTATAGACTTACTTCACTATAAAAAAAATTGTGATTTATAAAAAATTAAACCGAACTCAATCATTTTTTGTTCATTGAAATTTTAGAATCGTTAATGCCGTCTACGTTCGTTGCAATGATTGCCAATTGACATAGATGATAGGTTTTATATTTTTAAGTCCAAAAGTCTATTTTTAAGTCAAGTGGAAAAATCCACAGAGATCATATATTGCAACTATCGATATCGATATTTTTTCCAATAAATATTAATACAAACCACGGACTAAGATAAACTAGTAGATATACTAGTGATACAAACATTCTTTTTTATTAAAAAGTAATTTTAACCGTTTGTTGTTATCGCAATATGTTATTATTTTTTTGTATAAATGAATGAATTCAATAAAATATATTATGTTTTATTTTATTAAAAGGAATATTTGACTGTTTTTTTATGTGATGATGAAATTATACGTTATTCTATTTTATTTTGAGTACTTTTTATTGAATTATTAATATTAAATCATACGTTCACGAGTTTAGGGGTAACCAACAATGACCAGGTAACTTGAGAAACAATGGGCGTAAGCGCTATATTATCATTAGGTAATAAGCTAATTTTTAACGTAATTATTCTTACATTTTATAGTTGTAAATAAAATGCATTAGAAACATAATCAATTAATTGATTGATACAAAAATTATTCTTGCAAGTGATATTTAGATAGAATAGGACAGAAAAATGTATTGTATTTTTATTTTGTCTTTCCTGCAAAATTACGAAAATGTCGTTTACGCTCTTTTTCGATGTAACCGTCGATATTAATATGATAAAATACCTATTATAATAGTATAATCATAATTCATAATATATACGATCATATTATAATCACATACCATGTTTTCAATATAATCCGTTGAATATTATCAATAATGTTTTTTTTAAATTTTTATTATACCTATCTAGTTATTATGTGTCAATTATTTAAATATAGTGTATACAAGTATTTATTACTATTACAGTATTACTTATTAATTAATAAAGTACCGACGAAATATTATGGTGTGTTTATATTAGTTCAATCATTTATTAATAATAGGTACACCCATTAATTATACAGGGTGTAACAGGTCTATTTGACTAATGCAATAACTTTTACAGCAGTAACAGTGATAAGCAAGAAATAATTTTGAATTTTAACACACTTTGAAAATTGTTTAAAAATTAACGACTTAACCAAATTAAAAGTTTTAAACGCCAAAATGGTTTTTAAATACTTACTTATGAAATAGCTATCTTGGATTATTAGAAAAATATTAGATAAAAAATTTTAATTATTTATTTTTCTTGTAAAAAAAAATAAAAAAAATATAAGATATACAAATTATAGCGCAGAGCTCTACAAATCATTACAAAAAAAAAAAACTTAAAAATATTGAATAGAAAAAAAGTTATTGCATTAGTCAAATAGACCTGTTACACCCTGTATATTAATTTTTGAAACATTGTGTTCAAGAAAACAAAAACTAAATGTTATTATATTGACACAATATTAGAGTTGTGTAATGTACCTTTATGTAAAAAATAGATGAAAATAATAAGAACTGTTGAATTTTGGGGGTCATATGTAAGAACGCCCGTATTAATGGATGACACTATTTGTTTAAAAATGCGAGTGAATTAAAAAATGTTTATCTGTACAAGAATATAATAAGCGTATTTTTGATATGGAAATATAGGTGAAACATAAAAGTTACTCATGTCGCACTAAATTAATCACTTATTGTCATTGGATTAGGAAAAAAAAATACCAGTTCTAAATTATAATTTATAACGAGTATTTCTGTAAATTAAAGTAACATTTATATTCTATTTCTATTTCATGTACCTACCTATATGTATTAATTATTATTATTCTACGGCCGAAACGCGGCGAAACAACGACAACTTTTGGGTTAGGTATTCGAGGTTACATATTTTATATAAAATATGGGTTTACGACACTTCGGTAACATTAAATATGTATTTTAAGAAAAAATGTAAATTGAACCTCAAAAAAATGCGAAAACATACTTGCGTAGACTTCGATTATTTCGGAAAATCCTTGTGCCGTATAATGCATGCACAGTGCACCAACTCAACGCCGACGTGGCAACGTGGAACGCTTTAACTCTTCTGAACTGAAAATATTATTGTGATTTCTGAAAAATTAAATCATACTCAACACAATATGTTTTTCGTTATTGCACTAATTTACCAATGCATGAAATTTTAGGATTGCTAATCGACTTCGTTCTCTGTAACGATTTTGGCAATTGCCATAGATAATACATATTATATTACGTCCTGCACAGCTGATATTGTAATACATCTTTTCATACCAAAGAGTTCCGATTTACGATTTGTTCATTTAAATTACAATAATATCATAAAATATTATTTGTTTGGTCATTGATTTAGATGGTGTTTTTTTGATATTAGATGCACAAGTATATTTTTACGTAAGCATATTTTTTTATGAATCAATAAGACAATAAATAAATGTGATTATTGTTTTTTGGAATTAAAATAATTATACTATGTAGGTACACGGTTAATAAATCACATTTAGCGTAACATAGCTATACCACCAGTCTGTAAAAGTTCAAGTCAAACATTTTCTCCAAATGTTTCCTAGCATAAAATAATGATTATTATTTGATATATTAATTATAATTATATTATATTATGTTTTTAAGATACCCAATTTAAATTATTTGATTTTTTTTTTTTTATTCTACTTAATTTATTTCCGATCGATATTAAAAAAAATATATGTTTTCAGTAAAAAACTTCGTAAATGTAGTAAAACCTTCCCCGTAATGTACCTATTTGTTTATCATTCGTTTTATCTTCAAAATATTTAAACTAATTTTCAACTCTTTTTCAAAAATGAATTGGATTATTTTATATATAGGTACAAATTTAAAACATCCATGAAAGTGACCCACTCGACACCTACTGAATAAAATTAAGGAAAAACGGGCTGTTTCAAACAGGAATTTTAATTCAATTTTGTTTTCTTGGCATAACTCAAACAAAAAAATAACAGTAGACTTTTGAAGTCTTATGAAATGTTGAGATTATTATTTTCTATATACCATTCAATTTTAAAGATATTTTAACTCTTTTTGTGCTAACTGTAAGGATAAGCATTTTTTAATTTTTAAAATAATGTTTTAATACATATTGATTGATAAAAAAATGTTTATTGTGTCAAAAATTTGAAAACAATACATGATTCTTCATAAGTTGTTCTAATAATAATTTAAAAATATTGAAAATACATTAGGCGCACTTTTTTTAATTAAATTAATTCAACTTTTTGTGTTATTAATAGTAAAAATAATTATTTTAATAGCAATAATATCATAAAATACACTTAGGTATGTAGGCATGTAGGCTGACAGGCAGTCGGCGCTCAGAATCGTTTTTTGTACACATTAATTTGATATCATTAATTGAATACAAATTTAACACATCCATGAAAGTGACCCACTCTACACCTACTGAACATCAGAGCGGTACCCACTTGCAGACCTTTTTTATTTAAGGTTTATGATGGTGCTATTATTAAACTATACGTCTATACCTGAAGTCTGAGAGTGGAATTAATAATTTTTTTATTTCATAATTGTATCCTATATTTAAATATGA
The DNA here is from genome assembly GCA_022818045.1 of Neotoxoptera formosana. NCBI lineage: Eukaryota > Metazoa > Arthropoda > Insecta > Hemiptera > Aphididae > Neotoxoptera > Neotoxoptera formosana. The sequence continues at coordinate 40,664,898 of CM040633.1, read as the reverse complement.
TTGGTATTTGTCATACTCACCGTGTCGTACTCACATCGCCGAAGTGCAGAAAACTGCTTTAGTGCTTTGAAATAAAAAATAAAACCGAACTCAACCATTTTTTGTTCATTAAAATTGATAATAGGTTTAATATTTTTAGGTCAATATGAAAAATCCACAGACATAATAATATATTGCAACTATCAATATCCGACATTTAGTGGCGATGGCGTAGCGAACTTAAAATCATATGGAAGCGAACAAATTATTTATGACCAACCCCATAATATTGTTAATATGAAAAACTTACACACAGACGAAGCCCGGTAATTCAGCCGGAAGAATATCGATGTTAGTTAATTAATACGTTGTAATTTAAAAATATAAGCCATACTGATAGCCCTACTGATAGGACCTTTAGGGACACTTTGATATTGGCAGAGCAAACGAGGCTAGGCCTTGCATTTGGTCTGACGCAAGCACTCGTACACTCTGCCGTTTAGTTACTGCAGTTTTTACACAGTAAGTATACAAAATATTATTAATAATTATACAGTATTTTAATTAATTAGAAATTCAGTTTAAAAATCAAAAAAATAATTTTTAGAACATGATAAATTAGAGTAATTTAAAATGATTAATTTATTACAATTAAAAAAATTTTACTAGATTATCTACATTATATTTCGAATCAGGGGCCAGGGCTATACCTATACTGAGTTTCCTATAAATTAACATACTGTACAACCCATACAAACTCTTTCAGACGATTTTTGGTCGTAGTGTTGTGTTTTTAGCTACCTATCGAAAAACAATTTCAAAATATTACTACAAAATTGATTTTTTTTTTTGTTATTTATAAAAACCAAACAATAGACATTACATATTATATTATAATAAATCGTTCAAATATTCTTACATATTTTTTATAAACCGTCATAGACTTAATTCTTTTTCATTTTGAAATAAACTTAACGCCGATAGCTCAACAGTCACAACTCAATCACTTGACCGTCTTAGGAAAATCTTAAATTTTTAGGCGAATCCTATTTTCTATAAAACCGATTTTGTTTAACTCAAAAATGAATAACCATCATAAAAAATTTCAATTTTAATCAAAATATGTATGCCAGATAAAAAATTGAAACATCAAATATAAAATCCAAAATAATTTTAAAATTAAATAAATGTTTTATCTAACTTTAACTTGATTCAGTATTGTTTATTGCTAATTGTTCGTTTTTTAGGACTCAGTACATACTTAAGTTAAAAGTAAGATATTAAAATGATTGATCAATCGAATAAGTACTATAACAATATAATTGTGTACTACTAAAACAAATTAAGACTAATAATAAAAAAAAAATTATATAAATAAAAAAAAACCTAAAAAGTTCGGCAAGTGAATAACCATAGATACTTAAAAATTACTCCGAAAGTTAGGGTTATCATTTCCCATACATCAAACATTTAAAAAAATATTTTAACACTTTTTGAGCTAATTATGGGCTTGAAAATTTTTTGATTTTTTTTGTTTTTTTCTATAAAATAATATTGACTGGGCTTTTATTGACTCAGAATGCTCGAAAAATAAATACAAGGTTCCTCAAAAGTTTTTATAATAGCAGTTTAAAAATATTAAAATACATAGGCACATTTTTTTTATAAGCATTTAAAAATCAAAATCTTGAATATTTGCATATTATTTTTTAGTTAAAAATGTATAAAATGATTAGTTTATATAACTAAGGATTGAAAATGTAAAACAATGTCTTTCGGAAATAGTTAATACTTCAATAGTGTAAACAAAAAAAACAAAAAAGTATATTAAAAAAAGGTGGCAAGTGGATGTCGCTCTGCTCTACAGTAGGTTATAAATGTGGGTCACTGTTATGGATGGTGTTAAATTTTTATTCAATGATATATCATTGTATACGAAAAACGATTCTGAGCTGAGACGGTTTGTCAGCCTAGATTAGGTATTTTATATTACATTTATATTGCCATTATTAATGATTTCAAACACTCATAAAAAATTAGTTGGACTTTCCGGTAAATTTTTTTTTTAAAAGATAGAAAACTTATAGAATATCTTGTGTTGAATTTTCAAATCTTAGATTTAACATAATAATATGGCTGTTTAACTACCCCAAGTTGTATGTGATAATAGTTTTAATAGTCTTAGTGCTTTGTTAGTAGATATCTTCAGGGATTTTATGAGGGGCGACCATGTGAGCGTAGAACCGAACGCGATGCCCAGTATTTTTTATTTATTTGTAGTTGGATATTTTTTCATTGTGCATATTAATATTTATAGTTCACCTACATTTTTTTCCCTAGTAAAAATTATGCAATTTGATTTTTTTGCTGAGAAATATCCAAAGATTTAATTTAAAACTGTATTTTTTTTACCATTTCTTTTTGTTTAAATGTCAAGTCATTTATGTACAAATGTATTTTCTAATGACCTAGTAGTCTAAGCAGAAATATTATAATTTCAAGACCAATAAAAAAAATAATAATAATAAGAATAATAAGAATATCACACATTGTATACCTATTTAAGAATTGAAAAATTGATAACAGGTGTTATGCAACAATAATAATAACTTAATTACAACAATAATAGATTATACTAGTACATTTTAAAAATAATTTAATTTAATTTAAAATGTTGCAACATCCCTATTATAACAGATATAGGTACCTATTAGATTTATAGTCATCACGTAGCTATAATAATGTTGTTATGCACACAATATTGTACGGTCTAGGTATTTGAACCACACCAAGTCCTTAATACATACATTTTATGTATTGTTATTGATGTTATTATACTTCATTGTCATTCGACACTCGGTATTATTGTTTGTCGACAGAAAACATTTTATAATTTTGAGATTTGACATAAATTGGCAGTCCGGAGTGTAATATCGCACACGCTGTTGTACGCCTGTTGTACACATTTCCGCTTGTCGCTGTGCTCTATTAGCCTCACGTGTGTGTTAACCTATAAAACAAACAGCGTCATTATTTTATTTTCCAATATTATAATATGTATAATATGATAAAAAAAAAAGAATAAACATAAAATATAGGTACATTGTTCTATATAATGTAGGTGTATTGATGTATTGTTATACCATTGTTATATGTTATACCATGGTAGAACCAGATAAACTACTCACCTATTATTAATATTATTATTTATTATTATACATTAAGAGTTCCTTGGAGGCCGAGACTCTTGTTCGAGTTCACAAATCGATGGTAACAACTAACAATATTAATATCATATCATAATCTCAAATGTTCTATCCGGTAAATTTTTTTTTTAGAAAAATAGAAAAAATTATAGAAAATCTTGTGTTGAATTTTAAAATCTTAGGTGTGAATTCTCATAATGTTATAAATTTTTCAATAAAAATTAGTTTGTATATTTTCGTGATTTTGACGGATTTTGTAAGAATTTTAATTTACAATTTTTTTTAAATGTTTTCCTATTGAATTTTAAAAAAAAATGTATTTAGAAACTAGTGTTGAATTTCCAAACCTTAAATATAAATAGAAAATTTTTTATGCATTTTTAACCACAAAACAATGATTTTTACGGATTTTGTCGAAATTTTAACTTTAGACACTTATAAAAAACTATTAGAGACATACCCTCAACTTTTTTTTTATTTTCACGTACAGAAAGTTATGAAGAACATTGTATTACATTTTCAAGTTTTTTGACTGACTAAAAAAATTTTTTTAAAAAAAAATAAAAAATAAATTATGTCTATAATAATAGTTCAAAAAAAGTCAAAACATATTGAAAATTGTATTGTGTATAGAAATTGCTTATATAAAATGTTTGTAAAATTTTCATGTATTACGGTCATTATTTCTTCTGTTACACCAAAAATAAAAATCAATCTTGTCTCAAAAATTGGCTTTGCGTAAAAATTCCTTAATTTTTCCTTATTTTTTTTTTCCCCGGCGCGATTAAAAACTATTAAGACATTTTTACTTTTTACATACCCCCCTTCCCCCCAAGTACCATATACATTAATTTCCTATCAGAAAAGATGCTGATGAAGAACATCGGAACACTTTTACTGCTCTTAATCGTCAGGACACATACAAAAAAAAAAAAGCACACATCATTGTAGAATTAATACATTCATCGCTTCGCTCAGAATCTAAAATGTCGGCAAGTGGGTACCGCTCTACTGTACAGTAGGTGTTGATAGTGGGTCACATTCGTGGATATGTTAAGTTTAAATATAGATATATAAATAACTAACATCGTTATTCGTTTTAATATCTGAATTTGTCCAAATCTGAACTTAAATGCATAATTTTTTGATTTTTGTTTACAATATAAAATATATATGAAAAAGCTTGTTTTAAATTTTTAATTCTTAGCTATAAAAACTGATTGTTTTATACATTTTTAACTACAAAATAATTTGCTAACATTCGCAATTTCGATTCAGTCTGATCTTCCGGTAAACTATCTTTTTTTTTGAAAGGCAGAAAAACTTAGTGTTGTTTAACAATAGGATAGGTAATTACTAATTATTAGGTACATTTATTTTAATCGAATACCATTGAATACCTCTTAAACCATCGTCCATCATAGTATATAGGTTGGCCAATGGTCATGCGACCATTACGTATAACTAACTGGAGTACAATAATATGTATAACATTCTCCGTTCTCAAAAAAAACTTAACTATTTTTAAACTTAGTTGAGTTACTTTTATTTTCTAGTTAACTTGTAACTTTTACAAAAGTCACTTTTAACTTTCAACAAGACTTACATATTTTTATCCAATTATCTTAACGAGTGCAAAAAAATAATTAACTTACCCACCCTTGAATATTGTTAACAGTAACACACTGTACAAAATAGCAGCTCCTGCAATCTCCATGGGCATGGCCGTTTTCGACCAAAAACGTACCCTCCCTTTTCGGCCGATTCACTTTTCGACCAAAAAAAAAAGTTTAATAATATAATACACAATATTAATGTTATACAAATCGACAATTATTAAAACCTATAATAATAACTTAGATTATCAAAACGGACAACTCGACAGATACAGTATATAGCTATGCTTTATAATTACCTAAAAGTAAATATTTGTATACTTTTATATTTGTAGGTATAATTTTGTTAAGTTGGTTTTAAATAACTACTTCAAAAAGTAGTGAACCCTAAACAGTGCTAACAAAAGTGAGTAAAAAAAAATGAATTATGACAGGAATTGTAATTATTATCATACTTTTTTATTGACATTAAAAAATAATTTTTATAAATATTATTAGGTATTCATTTATACATTTTAATATTTTATACAACTTATATGTTTTTTAATATTTTTTTATGATATGTATAACAAAAACTTATATGTAATTATTATCATTATTTATTTGTAACCTACTACTATATTTAAAAATAACTAACAAAAATTATTTTTTCTATATAAAGACTTATAATTATTATTTAATAATATTTTTTTGGTCCAAAAGTGAATTGGCCGAAAAGGGAAGGGTATGTTTTTGGTCGAAAAGTGTCTTGCTCATCTCCATACGTACCGTATCAGCAACTAATTCCTAGAAGGCCACTGCCGCCGCTGTCTCTGCTGTTAAAATATGAGTACATAAATGTATACACAAAGACACACATAAAATAATATTATCTATTCATGTCCAGTTATCCACAGACAAATTACGTAACTGTTGCCTTCGTCGACACTCGACAGACACGTGTAACGTCAATCATCATACTAGCCGGGGTCCACGAGGGATCAACTCCGGACCTTCGCTTTGCGTCTGTCTCACGCGTTTCGTACACTTTGCTGTTAAGTTCCTGCAGATTTCACACGATAAGTTTAAACAGTATGACTAACTATTAAACAGTATGTTAATTGATTTGAACATCAAATGAAATTTTAAAAAAATGTAAGGTTTTTTTATTTAGGTAATTATTTAGTACCTAGTTAAAAATATATAAGATGATCAAGCTTTTCTTAATTATTAAATAATGTAACCAAAAAATTAAAAAAATGTACTAAAAAAGTAATTTTTTATAGACATTTTAAGTTCAAATTTAGACGAAAATAGATATTTAAATGAAGAGTAACAATGTTATTTAATTCGTTGTAATTTAAAAATATTTTTTGAGGATTCTTGAAACTTTTAAAGTATATTTTTATATTTTATTAGAATAACTTAATTAATTAATTAACACTTAATTAATTTTTCAAATACAATGTTTTCTGCAAAAATTAATTTAACTTACCGAATTATTAATATTAATAAAATGAATTATTTTAATAGCAATAATATCTTAAAATAGGTACACGCTGGGTTACGTATGTAGGCTGACAGATGGTCTTCGCTCACAATCGTTATTCGTATACAGTGGAACCTTGATAACTCGAACGTCTATAAGTCGACTTTTCGGTAACTCAAAGGAATGTTTTAGCCCCTGCACCTGTGTACATACATACAATTTTATCTATAACTCGAATTTTTTTTCGCCCTTAACCGATTCAAGTTATCGAGGTTCTACTGTACAATGATTTATATCATTGAATACAAATTTAACACATCCAAGAAAGTGACACACTCGATACCTACTACAGTACAGCTGAGCGCAAACCCACTTGGCGACCTTTTTTTGTATTTTGTCTCATTTTATCAAACGAGTGACTTGGTGGCGTACCTATATGATGTTGACATCTATTGATGTGACAGATCTTGGTAAAAATCTAGTTACTTTTTTTGGTGAATTGTCGAACTAGTACAATCTAATAAATTCGACATTACTAAAAAATTGAAAAATATTAAGTTACAACATTATTCTTATTTACTTTATTGTAGTAATAATTTATAAAAATTAAAATAAATTGTATACAAACTTACATAGTTCATAAAATATATGCCAAATACAAAAAAAAACATAAACTATACACAATACAAAATAATTTGAACATTAAATAAATATTTAAATACCTAACTAACTTCAACATGATTCTTTATTATTGTTATTGTTAATTGTACGGTTTTTAGGACTGGGTGCCTATAAGATCTAGGTATAGGATTAAACATATTTGATCGGTCATAATTTGATTGTGTACTACTAAAACAACATAAGACTAAAAATAAAACCTTAATTAAATAAAAAAACGTTTGTTTCAGGAAACTTCTTTTGGGAACTAAATTTAATGAGGACAACAACAACAATTATTAATTTGATGTCCAATACAAAGATAGTCTTTAAAAGCGCAGAACACTTTATTCCAGCTGTCTACTACTCTCTGGACGGCTTGTTTTTTATCGGTCTATCCACGGTGCACACGCTTAGGCCATCTCAGTAACAACCCATTTCTGAATACCAAATCTTGGGAGCAATAAGTGAAAACTGCCTTTAATTTTGATTCACGATTTTAATTCTTAATTTTTAATTCTCAATTTGAATTACTATTTAATTCTAATATATGACTGCGACATAAATATCTGAACTTATCAGTGACACGCTAAGCATTGCGTATATAAATTAGTAATTACCAATTGTGTTCTTAATTCTTATCGATTAACATCTCGCTGATATTATTCATATAACACAATGTTTAATAAACATTTCAAATTGTATTTTCTTATTTTGTTATCAATGGTTTTCATATTATATTGTCATTGTATACCCAGCGCCCCGACTCTCGTGGAATGTAAGATAAAACTAACACCGAATAAAAATTGTTTTGATACTGTCAAACAACGTGCAAGACTCTACTCCAGAAATTCCCAACCAGGGTGCCGCGAAATTTTTTTAGGGTGCCGCGAAATTATTTGAAATATTTTTTTAGAAAAAACAATTTCATTAAAAATATAGCATTGTGAGTGATAAAACGGACTATAATAATATAAAACCTATCGTGTTTCATATATTTTGTACACCTTACTACTTTTGATTATAATTATGCACTAATAAATAGAACCGAAGTACTCTATAGTATAGACTCTATACTATAGAGCATAGGGTGCCTCCGGATTTTTAAAAAATGTCCAAGGGTGCCGCGAGTCAAAAAAGGTTGGGAACCTCTGCTCTACTCGCTCTAGTGACGACCGCGACGCAACGAACGGTCCTTCGCATAGGACCCTGGAGGTCCGTTACCCCAGAATGGACATATGTATTTGAAATTAAATTTCGAAATAATACAGTATTGGGTTATTTATTTTGTACAACTTCACAAACACGAGAAAACGCAATTTTTCTATGTTTGTGCCGTGGTAACGTTACCCCAGCACTACCTTTGTCAAAATTTGGACAAATACGATTTCCAATAATATAGTATAATGTACTTTATTTTGTACAATTTCGTACAACACATTTATTATTTACATTTATAGAACACAAAAACTATTTTTTGATACATTTTCAATTATAAACTTGTTTTGTTAAGATGGATCGTGATTGAGTATTTGTTATTTCCATAAACAATAACATTATTTGACCCATTATTCACAATATAAGAAGGCTTGTCTTTTAAAATAGTTTGTTCTATGGCTTTATATAGTTTAGAGTTTTAGACATTTGCGAGTACCCTTCTTTAAGGGCTAACACAATACTGTCATGATTATTCTTATCAGCGGTTTCTATAAATGGTGAGGCTTGTTATTCCAATTCTTCATTTTTTCCTTAAGCTCTTTAATTTCTGTTATCAATAAACGGTTTTGTTCTATAATAGTTTTATTCTTGGGTTTGTTAAAAAAAAAAAAATTATGATAATTTTTATAAATTCTAAACTTATAGTACTTACTAATTTCGCATTTCCAAAAAAAATTGAATGTGCATTACCAGCCAAACTAACACATAGGTACTAAAATTAATACTATATTTTTCACTTTCATATTTTTTTTTTTATATCCTCGGTATAATCTTCAATCTAAAAAAAAATACGTAACAATATTATTTCCAGTTATAAATTACTGGAAAAACATAATATTATAAACTTACATTAATAATACAGGAATTCATTATTTCGAACAATTACTTAATTTCGATAAATGAATATTACACAATGGTTGTGTATTTAAATATTTGTTTGTCCTCGAACGTAACCAAGTAAGGTTCTTGGCTTTTGTTTGTTATTAGCCACGTCACATATATTAAAAAATATAACAATAATACACAACATTTATTTTTAAGTATAACCCAATTAATTATCAATTGATGGCCCACTTGCCCACAAAAAATGTTTAGTTTTTGGCATTCCGTATTCGACAAACCGATACGCACTCATTATATCAGACTCAGAGATTGATTGCTCAGAATACCTGTGATTATTTTGGTAGGACGTTTTGTCAAAATTGACTTACCTTAGTTATTGACTTATTGTAAATCTGTTTTTTTTTTTTTTAAAGCTCCCGCTAAAATGTGATGTCCCCTCGACCCCCCCCCCCCTTAAAGACGGCACTGCCCATAGGTTGAGAAACACTGCTGTAGACACTTGAAATGTATAGGTAGTCAGGTAGGTAGGTATATATAGTGCTATAATCAGTGTTCGGAACGTTCACTAAAAAAATGAACTCATTTACGTTCACGTTCAGTCCTTAAAAAAGGAACTCGTTCACGTTCTTTCAAAAAATGAACGCAATTTCACGTATTTAATTTTTTTATTCTTTATTCAAATTAAATATATCATAGGAATTAAAATGGAAAATATTAATATATTTTATACACATATTTATTAAATGGTAAATAAATTTAACGTCTTAAAAATCGATCAAGTTCGTTAAAAATATAAACGTGGTTCACATTCACGTTCTATTTTAATAAAACGAGTGACGTTCACGTATCGTTCACTATATATGAACGTGAACGCGTGAACGTGCGTTCATGAACGACGTTCTTTCCAATCACTGGCTATAATATAGTCCATATTAGTTCGTGGCGTTTACCGAAAATAAAATTGATATCATGTTTTACACTGAAAAGGAAAAAAAATACTCACAACAGTTTTGTATTTGATTTTCCATGAATAAATGAAATATTTTAAAATAATTTTCGATTTTTTATGAAGAGTTTTTATCTATAGAGTATTAATTATCTAGCATTTCTTTATCACCTACTTACTTTTCCAAAAGAAAAGTAAGTAAATACACCTTGCTTTTGCAAACATGATTATGGAATCGTAGATAACCATTAGATAACCGAGGTCGCGTACAAACCGGTGTGCTCTTAACCATGGTAAAGTAAACAAAAATTAAAATTGAATTGTTTACTTTTAACTTTACTTTATCATGGTTTGTTGACCGTGTACGGTACTACGGTGTACTGTACTACAACTTACTGTGTAGAAGTTGTGTTTCCCTGCGCTGCCGGTGTTAAACTCTTAGTCTTAAATATTATATTATTTATGTGATCAAAAATAAAGTAAAATAATAAAGAATTAACAGTTACACATCGAAAGATTTGACTAGAAATATAAATTGATTCAAAATTTGTTTGTTCTTTTCAAGTAAAGCTTTTTCTTTGTCATCACTTATGGAATATTGAAATGAATTATGAAGTCTCATTATCATAGCTTTGCAATAATTATATTCTTGTTTCAACTCACAGAAAACAGCATTGCGTCTCAAAACGGTAAATTAAAAATCTAGTTTACGTATTTCATTTTCAGCGGTTATTGATAAAATTTAAATTATGATCAATCACAATTAATATATTAATAAATAAAAATATTTTAGACGATGACCATGTTGATTTATCACTTTCCAAACAAAAGCAAAAATCAATTCAAACCGCAAGTACAAATAATTCAACACCTCCCAGGATGGTAGGTTTATCTTTTGTTAACATTTTATCAAACGGCAGCAGAGTTCTGATTTTATGTATGTTGTTTAATTTTTATAATAATCATATAAAATATTATATGATTTTCTTCAAGGTAATAAGATATTACACTATTTATACTATAGAAAACAAAAAAAGAGGGATATCAGTGAACTCTACGTGTTTATTAATATATTTATGTCCTGTGTTTATCGTATAAATTTCATTTGTCAGATACCATTGCTCAAAATGGAAATGAACACAGCATTTGAATGTAGTTCATAACTTACAAATGTTCAGTAATAGATTTTTGTGTTTAAAGATACGTCATGGAGATGATTTGGAACGTTTAGTCTCTGAACACAAAGCTTGTTCGAGTATGCCATATCCAAGTATCAGTTGTCATATGAATACGACATGTGTGTATGGAAATCAAACAATAGCTATATGCAAAGCTAATGTAGATTGTCTGGTATGTAATAATTTAAAATATTTACTTTTATTTGATTTACAATGTGTATTTTTTTAGGGAGAAAATACTTTTGCTAAAAACTTGACTTGTCGGTTTTGTTATCAGACAGAGTTCTGGGAATACGAATGTGTGAAAAAAACCAACTGTATTTCTGCTGCTTCTCCACCTGTTTATTACCGGTTATTATTTAACAAATACCTAAATATTTATATAATTAATACAAAAAAATTGTTTCAAAAATAAATTAAACAATATTTTTGTAAAATAAATATTTCTTTTGCTTTTTACAAAATGGAACCGAATACCAAGTTTAGTGTTCGTTGCTGTTTATCATTAGATTTTTAAAATATTTCTTAGCAATAATAACACGAGAAATTTAAAAATTTATAGGACTAATTGTACAGTGAACAGAGACGTTTTGTGTTTGGGAAGAAGAACATTTTTAAAAAGATTGCGCTGCAATTGGACAGGTGGTCATCGGTGGTCGACTGCTTTAATTTTAAGTATTACTCTAGGAGGATTTGGTATAGATAGGTATAATATGCATATTATTCTAAATGTTTTAATGTGATTAAAATTGAAAGGTTAGTTTAGAATATATTATAATTTTTGTATCAGGTTTTACTTGGGACATTGGCAAGAAGGAATTGGCAAACTATTCAGTTTTGGAGGTCTTGGTGTTTGGACACTTATTGATGTATTATTAATATCTATCAGATACCTTGGTCCAGCAGACGGTTCTCTATACTTGTAAGAAAATGTTAAATGTTGTTTTAAATTTGTATTAAAGTATACAATTTATAAGCAAATAAATCACTATACATATTCCTATGTAATTAATTGATTATTTTTTCATTCAAATTATTTACTTTTTACCTATTTGACATAATAAGTTTCAAAAAATTGGTGATATTTTTGAACCGAGAATATATTTGGTGTAAATTCAATAAAATAATAATAATAATATATAAAACATAATAAATAAATAATATTATTTTTATTTCTAAACATTTTATTTTAAAAAAAACTTATAAATACAAATTGGAAATAATTATGAACTTTTATTTCCAGTATTATAAATAAAATAAATCACTTGTTATAAAATATATATACTGTTGAAATTTAAGTCATCATTATAAAACATAGAAGTATAAACATATATATATATTACTTAGTATTAACTGTATTAGGGTTGATATTAAATATTTGTTTGAGGTCATCTAATGTTATCTTAGTACCTTCAACTTTTCTAGAACCACCAAAAATATTACTAGCTATTTCAAGCTTTTGTGTTTGAATTTTTTGAATTGATGATTCTATGGTGTTTTCACAAATAAACTTATAGACATTGACTGGTTTTTTTTGTCCTACTCTATAAATGCGATCACATGCTTGGGCTTCAAGTTGGGGATTCCAATGGATATCCACCAAAAACAAATGGTTGGCAACTACCAAATTGAGTCCAACTCCTCCAGCAGTTAATGACAGTAATAAAATCTAAAACATAATTTTATTACAATACAATAATATTATGTTCTTTATATTGAAAAATGATCATTCATATATTATACACATATTGCATAAAGGGTAGAACTGTCAGAAAACCCAAACTATGTTTAGATACTGTTAAAAGAGTACTTTCAAGTTATACTTACTACCATAGACATATTATATGTCTTTAGTTATTACCTACTGACTGCCACAATATAGGATTATAGAGATATGAGTTGACAAGACTACATTAATTTTTGGCATCACATCTGGGTTATCACTACTACCATAATCTCAAAAATTACATTTAAAGTTAAGAGGGTGTTAGCACAATATTGGTTTTCTCTCATACTACCCAATTGACAAATAGATAAAATGCATTCAAGTAAAAGGTTTATCATTTAGCTTGATAATGGACTATTTAAAAATAACAAAACATTTTGTAAATCTAAAATGGACATTAAATTGTTTTGAGACAATATTTAGATAAATTAATATGTCATAATCTCAAAAATATTATCCTCTATAATTTTTATAATAGGTAATTTTACTCTAACATAACTCAAAAACATAAAAAAAAAAATTTTGTGCCAATGTTTTGTTTATGTTGAATGTGGGCCAGAGAAAGAAAACAAATAGTGCGCTGACATCCTCCTGAAAATTAAGTTAGCGACCTTGCATACAAAAAAATTAAATATTAGACTAGATTAATTGCAGACTTTATGTTATAATAAAATTATATACATATTTTATAGTAATATTTAATATAAAACAAAATTATTATTTACTTTTGGTCCACCGTTGACTCGGTCAAATTCACTAATTATTTTGTTTCTTTGTAGAATAGGAACAGCTCCACTAAATATCTCAGTTTTAACATTATACTTAGATAATTGTTTTTTTACAAGATTTAACACACTCGGCCATTGAGAAACAATTACTGCCTTATCGTCTGTATGCAGTACTTTTTCATTCACCATATCACATACAGCTTTTATCTATAACGAATAAATCAATGTAAAAATAATATGGATTTACGAGAAATTTTTTTGATTAATTAAAAAAAAAAATTAATACATTCATAAGTCCAAATCATTATAGTTCAAAAGACCTAAAATAATGTGAGTAAAAACTCAATTTTGTAAAGCTTATTGTTCACATACCTTGGAACTAATCCATGTTTCATTAAAAATTGCATTACTATTTTTAACAGTATCTTTATCAACATTCAGAATACCGATAGACATTCGACTCATGTGGTCTACTATATCTAGATCTCCACTTTCTTGTATGCCATCAATCTTAAGAGTTTCATCTTCTAACATCTAAAACAATGATATCAAAATATTTTTATTTCACAATTAAATTGTCCATCAATAATAATAATAATATGCATACATTTTTCAATAAGCAAGGGTGACAACACAGCTGCCTTAGACGCAGAATTAAAACTAATATATGATGATTTTGAATGTTTTTATTATTCACTAACTGTTTGAATAATTTGTCCAATTCAGGATGATCTTTAAAGACATTGTCACTATTTTCTGTCACAAACAAAATAATTTTCTCAATTTATGAATATTAAATAAAATAAATAATATATTTTCAGTGTTGCTTACGACTTAACATTTTAGCTCTGTGTTTCACTGGAAAACCACGTTCAATAGCATTTTCTTTATCAGCTTTTTCATACAGATATGTTGCAAACAGCGAACTAAGATATTTAAAGTGTATATAAGTTTAAAGGCAATTTACTTGAAGGATTAACAACAAACCTCGAGAATTGCAAAACTTTTTCATATGCTTCTTTTTCTTCTTTAAATAAATCAACTTTTATGGTATGAAATGTTTTAAGTGGTAAATTAAATGTTGTTGTTTTTTGTAACTGATCTTTAGTTCTTCGTAACATAAGTGCCTTCACTAATAAAGAAAGTCGGTTTTTACCAGCTTCATCATTATTACCAACCCATCGTTTCCAAACCTATAGGTAATACAAATTAGCTAAATTCAAAATGAATTTCATACAAAAATAGTTCTGAGTAACAATACATCTATAATACAATATTGTTCAGAGTTAATTTATGTTAAACAATTTAAATATTGGAGAAAATTGTGTGATGGATTTTAATTTGGAGGTTTTAAAGGTATTAATTTTACTTACAAAACATCTAGAAACTAATACAAGTTAGAACCAGATTCATATTTAATTAATGGCAGATACCAGGCCTAGGAGCCGCGCCCCCCTCCAAAGCTATACCCAAGTTGAACCAGCTATAAATATATTAAAAGTAAAAAAAATACCGAAATATCAACACCGTGGCAATATTCAATAATAAATAGAAATAACCAAAGTTCGATAATTGTAAGGTGGATATTTAATCAATGATTACGATTATGTGGAATGACAAAATACAATTACAATTAATGAGTTATTTTAAGACTAAGCTTTTTTTTTCTAGTACAGTTGATTAACGTTCTAATGAAATGAAATTACGAATAATATTTTTAAATAATTGCCACAAAACAACTAAAATTGTTATTCTTCATTTAAGTGCCTATTTAATTTCGCCCAAATTTAAACTTCTATAAAAATAAAACTATGATTATATATTTTTAGATTTTTTGGTTACAGTATCAATGACTTATGACTAGGGCAGAGGACTTATAGCTCTAAAAAAGCTCTTAATATGCAAGCACTTATGCACTTAAAAACCCCATAATATGCACTTAGAAATTTTTTTAGCCTTTTTATTTAAAAGTATTAATAAAATAAATAGCATTTAAATCAAGTCAAAATAATTACATAATTTAAATATATTTTATACCGTAGCCAAATAAACAAAATACATTTTTCTTAATTTTATATTGATTATTGTCGTTTCTAGAAACGTTTTATAAATAAATCCTTATCGAATAAAAGCCAGCATGGTGCGCACACGGCTCACTAAGGAGGTGACGTTAGATTGTAATCTATCTATTAATAAAATTAAATACAGCAAATTAATATTATTGGTATATCGTCGATTCTCTGCAAGCGCTTCTAGGAAAAATGTGTGCCCACGGACAGTCAAAAACCATATTATACGACAAAAATTTAAAATAAATACATTTTTGTCCAAACATTTTGATTGTACCTATTGATTGAAATAAAAATGTCGATGTGGAAAAAATTAAATTAAGTTAAATATGTCTTAAAAAGTATAAAATAGCGTATAAAAGTGTAAAATATGCACTAAAACAAAAAAGACTCAAAATATGCATTTATATGCAAAATAAAATTTAAAAACTAACTTTGTGAAAGCATGAAACTTATTTGTTTCGTACTCTGCTATTTTTATGACTGTGTAAAACAAATATTTAAATGCTACAAGTCCTCTGTCCTACTTATAACTCTTGTTATAAATTTCCAATATATGGCTATACAAATTGAACATTTTATAAATTTTAAACTATAAAATAATTTCCAAATTTTCAAAATTCGGAACTTAAAATGCTTTAAAAAAAAGTGTGCCTATGTATCTTTAATGTTTTTCTACTGCTATTATAATATCATTGCTCTGCTCAGAATCTATTACAAATTGAAGCAGTATTAACATATAATAATAGTTTCCAAATTCTCTATTGTTATAAAATATTATTATACAAATTACAAAGGAATTCAATTAAGAATACATTTGTATCTAAATCATACATGTTTATCATAAGTATTTTCTATAGAATTTAAAACTAAAGACCTCATATACTTACTGGCCATTCATCAAATGGACGACACTTGATGAATTTTAATAATGCATAAAAGTCAGCTTCTTTGTTATGAATAGGAGTTCCAGTTAACGCCCATCGATTGATACTAGAAAGTAAACCCACTGCTATAGAAGTTTGACTTTTATGATTTCGAATTGTATGGGCTTCGTCGAGAATTATTCGGCACCATTTTATATTAAATAGAGGGCTCTAAAAAATGAACTAATTAATAAAACATTTTTTATATTTTTAGATGGAAGAGGTACGAACTGATTTCTTATTTTTTTGGTCCCACATGACTGTATTGTATGTTGTAAGGACTAAATGTTTTTTGGCCAATCGTCTAGCAGAAGACTCTTTATTTGGTCCATAATATTTAACAACATCTAAAACTCTCGGCCTTACTTTAGATGTGACTTCATTTTCCCATTGACTAATTAATGATGATGGGCAAACAATTAGGGTTCCGCCTTTAAAAGCTGAAAAATAGAGCATTATTAAAGTATTAGTACTAGTATTAGTACTTAGTCTAGAGTGAATTATTAATGTTTACAATTGAGATTTGAGTCTTCAAAAGAATCATCCGTCTCAGAATCTTCATCTTGGTCTTTTTGAGCTTCATAAGCTTTAAGAACTAGAGAAATCATTGTTAAGGTCTTTCCTAAACCCATATCATCAGCTAAAAAATGTAATGTAAAATAAAATGTTGACATTTAAGACATTTTTCTGTGTACATAATATATTTTTTTCATATACCTAATACACCTCCACGTGGTTTTTGACTCTCTCTCCACATCAACCAAGCTATAGCATGTTTTTGGTGGGGCATAAGTTCCACTTTAAGTTTTTGTGGGTCATCAGCTAAAATATCGGAAGATGGGCAGGTTCCTAATGATTTGTGCAAACTATTAAGTATGTCTAAAGTCATGGTTTGCTGTGTGCGATAAGTACTTAAAGCTATAAAAACAAACAATAATAAGGTTTTATTTTATATTTTAAAAAAATTGTTTTTTTCAGTAAGTATTATATATTTAAAAATACCTTTGTTGCCCATGGCATTAATGTCGATATTTCCAGCAGCCTTTTTCGTTAATGCATTATTAATATCTAATGTTTCTATATGATATGAATGAGGTTTTTGAGATGTTGTTGACTCTTCTGTATAGAATCAACAAACAATATACATTTATAAAATTTAGTTTGTTGAGAAATTAGACATTGTTATACCTGGGTAATTTCCCAATTTTTTTAGTACATTATTTAATTGTATTCTTGTATCTGCAAATGCGCTTTCTTCTTTTAAAATAGCTCTTTTTAATTTATAACCTCCATCAGGTAATAAATTTAAATTTGTTATTTTCAAAGTGTTCTAAAAGTTATGATAAAATAAATTTAATAAAAGATAAAAATATATTTATTATCTACTAACTTTCATGGTGGCAATATTTTTTGTATATCGACTTAGAATCTCTTCTAATCTTAATTTTTCCATTTTCAGAGATTGAAAGTCTCCACTATCCTTTGGAGATACGGAAGACTTTTCATTAACGTTTTCTTTAGTTAGATCAACTATAAAATTATTTTGTTTAGGAAAACATACTTTAGGAGGTTTTGGAGAATCTTCAACCAAATCAATCGTTTCAATAATTTTCTCGTTTTTTTTAATCTTTGGTGACTGGTCTATGGTCACTTCTTCAGATTTAGGATATTCTAAAATACTACTCTGAGATATTGGATCATGTAACGAATAGATAGTGTTTGAAAATTTCAAGTCATCAAGAAATGGTCGGGTTTGTTTAGAAGATGTAAGAGTTGATTTGTGATGTGCAGAAACATCATCATCAGAATCACTAGGTTCAATTAATGATAAATCATTTAATTTTGTTTCGATTTGAGATTCTTCATGATTAACTTTCTTGGGTATTTTGAATATTTGTTGTGGTGAGTTTATAATATTGTCTTCAGAATCTGATTCCAAAATTAAATTGGTTTCCTAAAAAATATTGTGAATATTAAGGTTTTAACAAAATTATTTAAATCAATAAAAGTCGTACATCAAAAATACCACTGTTTGTCACTGTTTGACCTTCTGTACTAGAGTTTAAAATTAAAGATTGTTTGGTTTTAAACCTTTCGAGAGGTTTAAAAGATTCATTAGCTACAATATTTGTTGTTTCAGTGGGTGCATCCATAAATTCTTCAAGTAAACATTCTTCACCGCTTTCATCAGACTCTATTAAAGATGGACTTTTTTTAGAAGTAGAGCTGTTACTTGATTCCTAAATAAGAAGTAAATAATATTAACATTCAAGTATAAAAATAAATTGGGAAAAAAAGCTTACATCAAAACGACTATGTGTTAATTCTTCATCATCGCTTGATTGTAATATATTTCTATACTTTGCCAAATCTCTTTTTGAAGGTTGGAAAATAGATTCATTCATTGATTCATCAAGAGAAGTTGTTTTATCATGATTTTTATATGATTGCTTTTTATCCATTCTACTATTTCTAAAACAAAAATACAAAATTAAATTACATTATAATAAAGTTAATAGATTATAATATATAAATATTAAATTGCATATAGATATTTATATAATATACTGTAGATAGTAAGAAAATCTAAATTAAAATTAAAATAACAACAAAATAGAATGATACTTTTCATTGGCTCACGAGGTTCACATAAGGTGGTGTACAAATAAATGTATAAAATACCTGTCGAGTGGTAAAACAATTTTTTTGTTAAAGGTACATACCTAAAATAATGTACTTATCTAGGTTTAATTTTTTTAAGCTTTTTATAAGTTCAAATAATTTATTATTAATTAATTATTTTTTTTCTGTTTTTATGTATTATTGAAAGTAGTTAACTTTGAGATGAGAGTACAGTGGCAGCAATTAATATCCAATGCATGGTGGTGCGTTATTGTTTCGACAATCGACATGACAGCACACCACAATAAAAATAGCTACAATGTACACTTTAATTATATTCCAAAACACTAAGTTTTACTTGACGACATCTTGATGCATGTATCTAATATTTGTACGGCCACCTGGGGTACAACGAGTTTGTGCTTTGCGAAATATTTAATCGTTAATAAACACACTCTTCAACACAAAAAACTGCAATAACTTTTTTTTTTGATAAACTACTTTTATATTACAACCAATTATAATTTACTTTAGAAATCTAATAATTTTTTTTATGCAATTCTTTGAGTAGTCCACATGTTTTTGAACATCACAGCACAAGCCTCCACCAATAATTTTATGAAACAAAAACCACATCAGATATTTAATATAATATAAAAAAAATACCCCAAAAAATATTTGTTTATTAAAACATATTTTTGTATACATTTTCAAAAGTTATTAAAGAACAAAGAAAATTAATGATTTATATTCTAACTTATTACTGCTTACTCTACTTTATTCTTACTTTGAAAATCTCGGTACCTTATAAACTTTAAATATTTTATTTATTGACATTAAATTTATTACAGCTGATCTTAGCGATAAATCTAATACCTAAGCAAAAGTTATAGGTAAAGTTAAAGCTCTAAAAATAATATTATCTAATTATAAATAAAAGCAATGTTAGTACTTTTTTTATACATTATCAATTATCTAATCAGAAAGTACTTCGAACAAACTACAAATTAAAAGTTTTAAATGCAATAGGTATATATAATAAATAGTTTTTGATTTTCCCTATTAGCCATATAACATAACATGCACATAAAATATATTATACTTAGTAATTATTATTACATCATGACCAGTACAGATAAAAATGCTATGATATTCTAAATTCTCGTGTTCACATTTCTGTACGAAGGGTTTTCAAATTGCATGTGACAAAAATGACAAGGATAATTCCTACAATATTTACCATACCAAATTTGAAACTCGGTATATACATATTTATATATTAAACAATAAATATGCTTGAATTATAGAAAGGTTTATTGTTTATTTTCAATCCTTGTTAGGTTGCATGTTGCCCAGGAAAATTAACTAAATTTAGAAGCGTGGGATCTAACCTTTCTGTAGCTTTTGAATTCAAATGAGCCAGTTCTTAGTTTTTTTTTAGCCTACCTATCTTTAAAAAATTTAAATATATTATTAAAACAATAATTTAAATACAAATTAGAATTAAACATTTTTTTAAATTTAAGTTTAGGTGCCTACTTGTATTTAGAAAGGGACACAAGGGCTAAAGAACTCGGATAATATAGTAATCAAAACTATGAAAAATGCAAATCAAGACCTATTCAATTTAACCGGCCCAAGCGACCAGCAAGCGTTAATTATTATTAATTATTTGTCCGAGAGCAAATTCCCGACATCGTACACTTAATAGTGGGTTAATTTTACTGGTAGTCATAGTTAATATATGATAATACATATTATTATGTTAAACATTTCAAATTCGATTAGTTACTGAATGGAAAAAACTTACCCTTGAGATATTTCAGAATCAGTATCGGATAATCGGAATAATGTTCTGTCGGATTTAATACAAACAGAATCATTGGTATCATTCGAACTGTTTAGAGTAGGTTTTTGTCGTCTGCGGCGAGAAAACGCTTTCTCCGCTCGAGCACTATCCATGTGCGTATTTGAAGAATCATCATCGCTATCGTCCGACGATTCGGACATTAGTCTTCTCGCAAATCTACTAGTAATTTTCGATGATGTGGAACGTGAAGATTTCATATTTCAACAATCTGTTCATACAATTTAACTGTGGTAATTACTTGTTTGTTCGCGTTATTATGTAAAATATAGAGCTTTTACGGGACTACACATTTTAGTCGGACCAGTGACCAGTCGGACGTAAGTCCGTTTAATTTTAAATTGGACCAATCAACGTACTGAATCAACAAAACAAACAAATAGTTTGATAAACGTTGACCGCGACCCAGGTAAACAAGTGCAATTTACTAAAATACCCCGAATTTTGTGATAATATATAATCAGCTAATTGTCAATCACAGATATATAAACCATAGACCTATTAACTAATTTAGTTAATTATAGGTCTATGATATAAACATACATGAATGTTTATAATATATCTGTGTTGTCAATACAAGAAAAGGTTTGGTTACTAAACCATGGTCATCGAGATGTATATACTATACTATAATATATACATCTCGATGCTTGTAGGTGGGTTTCCACTACATACGTGTACGTGCATAAAAATACTTTTCTATGATTGGTTGGTATGTATGGTAATCTTTTGGTATACCAGTGTATAAACGTTCTTACCACACGTATAACCACGATACCATGTTGTTGGATCTAATCCAACTATTTCCGTCCGAACGGTCTACTTTGGGTAATAGCAGCAATCACTAAATACATTTAAATATTAAATTATATTAAAACAATAAACGTGCACGTACTCGCGAACTGTCCAGTGGAAACCCACCTTAAGGTGGGTTTTAAGAACCATGCTCATAGAAAAGAGATTAGACCGTGTTTGTCACGACCACTGTTGTAGATTATATCTACAACCGTGGTCACGACATCTCTGATATCACTTTATTATCACAGTCAACTTTGATTATAGATAGCAAGATACTATAATAGTTATATATTTTTTAGGTCATAATATCATAATATTATTATTATTTATTATTATAGGTACCATGATCTCAGACAGTAAAATTTGGATACTTTATGTCTATATTTAATTTTAAGTAGGTATACTATAGACGTGTAGATTATTGCTATAATTATTATTAATTGTTGCTCGCAGACATCAATATAATACTAGTTATAATACTAAAATGTATTATAATGTATTAATGTAATTGTATATAACTCGTCCTGATGTAAGCAATTTCGACAATTATAACTATCATTTCCCCTCTTTTTTTTGTAAAATTTATATTAAACGGGATTAAATTTTTTAGTTTCCATAATAATACGTTTATGAAATTTCTTAAATATTCAGTTACATTTTACTCAAAAGTACTTAGTTGTATATTATTAAATATTGGAGTACATGTTTAATAGTTTAATAAGTAATACTGTAATGAAAAAACAATTTAGATTCTGCTGATAACATCAAATGTAACCTTCTGGCATCTTATTTTACTAAAATGCAGCCTCAAGAAATTCAACCCAAATATGCAAAATTAAATATAGGTGGTTCGTTATTTTATACTACAATTGGTACATTGACCAAGCATGATACAATGCTTAAAGCTATGTTTAGTGGTCGGATGAAAGTACTTGCTGATACTGAAGGTATGACACATTTTTTAACATTAAATTGTGTTTTATTTAAGTCTTGTTACATTAAAAAAATGTTCAGGTTGGGTTCTAATTGATCGTTGTGGCAAGCACTTTAATTCTGTGTTGAACTTTTTGCGTGATGAACATGTAGCTCTTCCAGATAAGACGCATGAAATCGCTGAATTATTAGCTGAAGCAAAATTCTATTTAATATCACCACTTGTTGAATCCTGTCAACAAGCTTTACGGTCAAGACAATGTAAAATTGAACCTCAATGTCGAATACCTCTTACGTCTTCTAGTGCAGACTTAAGTCAACTTATTACAATGAGTACAAAAGTAAGTAAATATCACATTATATTTTATTATTTATCTATACAAAACCGATTTGAGCCCAAGTGAACAGAGTACAAATACATAACATAATATACAGCATAACAATATAACAGTATTAAAACCACAAATATAAGCTAAAAAAACTTATATACTATGGAAAGAGTGGGGGGTCCTCATTTGCTAGATTCATTAATCGATTAATTGGTTTGTTGGACATATAATTGGTAGAGTAGAAAGGAATATAAAAAGGAGTTTTATGGTGAGTAAGACGTGAATGCACATTAAAATTAACTAGTGTAAGAAGAGAGGCAGAATCAATACCTGAAGAAATGAGTTTTTTAAGAAAGAAAATGTAATGACAGACAGTCAGGTAAAACTGATAGTATTTTAAACAATATTCTTTAAATTTATTTGTCTTTTATTTTAGCCAACTATTAAACTTCTTATAAATAGACACAACAACAAGTATTCATATACGAGGTAATAAAATATATAACTATATATTCCATGTGATAAATTTTTTATTTGTTTTTTATTTTCAGCGCTTCTGATGATAATTTACTAAAAAATGTTGAATTATTTGATAAACTTTCATTGCGTTTTGGTTCAAGATTTTTGTTTATCAAAGATGTTAGCGGTTCAAGTGAAATATGTTGCTGGAGTTATTTTGGATTGGCAACAAAAGTCGCTGAAGTTTGTTGCACATCTATTGTATATGCTACAGATAAAAAACATACAAAGGTATTAAGGTTTTTTTTTATCAAATAAAATTATTCTTTGAAGACTTTCTTTAATATATTTCCTGAGCAGGAAAATTGGAAAAATAAAGTATTAACAATCTAAAGTTAACTTAATTTATTTAGGTTGATTTCCCAGAGGCAAGAATCTATGAAGAATGTCTGAATCTAATGCTCTATGAGAATCGCACTGAACCAGACCAAGAACTTATGCAAGCTACATCTTGGCGTGGCGCTGTATCGGGTATGTCATCAGCGTATGGTAGTGACGACGAAGAAGAAAGAACTCGTATAGTGCATAGAAAAAGATTGGTATAATGACCCATAATCAGCTTTTTGAAAAAAGTGCAACAAGCATATACATAATATGGTTCTATTATGTCTATGACAACAAAAAATGGTAAATAATACACTTTAGTTATTATTAAACCTTACTTTTTTTTGAAGCTGTATTTGTTAATGCTATATTGTGAGAGGTCATAGAGGACTTCTGGATTAGACAATTACATTTATTCAGATAATTGAGAAGACAAAGGCATGAAGTTAACAATTTAATCTTGACAATTTTAGAACTTTATTTTTATATTATGTTCGTATACCATAATTATCTATGTTATTATTTATAATTAATTTTTAGTAGTAAATTTACTACATAATATTAGTTGAAATATTTTTGTCATCTGTTTTATTATTGAGTTCTCTGCTGACTAGCCAATTGTATCCATCTTTCTGTATCAATAATTTTTAATAAAGCAATATTGTAAATTTAAATAATGCATCGCTATAAGTTTTATAATATTAATTTGAATTAGTTACTAAAATAATGATTAGTTGTACATTATCTAACATTCTAATTTTGTATAATTATAAATGAATGAATAAATAAAAACATGTTTATTGTAAAAAGTAATATATTATATATTATGCATAATATTTCATTAAATTATATAAAAAAAATGAAGGGATATGCTATATAGTTTTCTTTGATTAGGAACTATAAACTTATTTACAATCTAAATGTTTGTACAATACATAAATGATAAGAAAAAATAACTTGACAAGGCTTTAAGAAAACTAGTCTTCCTAGACAGTAGTCCCCTGTGTGGCTGTACATGTGTAACTGGTAAGATCAATAATTCCTAAGGCTTAGTTTTTTACAGCTTAATACTTTTTAATACCATTTTGTCATAATCATCACATTAGCAGCGAAAAAAAAAATTTGTAGTAAAACAATACATTTTATTGGTAGAACCCAAGTGGTTGTGTTTACTAAACTTTAAATTTCAAGAAATATAATCAAATACTTTGTATATTAATGGAAAAAAAATCAAATCTTAATCGATTTTTTTCTAGTTTGTTAAAATATAATTAAATATAAAGCTACATATATATTAATAATTCATGAACATTACATACTTAAAATCTCTTTTTTTATGTGTGCTAGATGAATATTACATTTTTTAGTCAAGTTAGAGCAATAATACTCGTATGACACCTGTTGGTCACACAATTATGTGTACTCAAAATGTATCATGGTAATCCTCAACAGCATACTCGGCACAGCTCAAAGTAGACTAATTCTAATGAATATTAGTACCACATGTTGTATTGGATAAACTCAACAGTCAACTTCTCAAAGTTATGATATGATATGTATGAACAATACTATACAATTCAAGTTAAACAAAATATGTTGCATACATTTTAATTATATTAAACATTCTCGTTTAATCATTTGTAAAAGAATTATATGGTATAACATTAATAGTGAAGATTATTAACATTAAATATAAATTATAAATAATATATAACAAGTACCTACTTGAGCATTTTTAAATTTTAATAACAAAATCAGGTATATAAATTGAAAAACTTTAGAAAACTTATTTTAACTTAGTAATTATTTCTTCTATTTCCCGAAAATCCTCCATCTCCTCTCGAAAATCCTCTTCCACCTCCTCTGCCACCCCTAAATGGCCTGTCACCTCCTTCAGCTCTATCTCTCTCTTTTTTAGCTTCATACCTTGCTGCCATTTCTTGCAACTCTGGAGGTACATCTTGTCCAGATTTTGCCATTACTTCTACTAATTCCTTAGCCTTGCCCCAATCCCTTCTAGTCATCAAAGTAATTGCCAGACCAGTTTTACCAGCTCGTCCTGTTCGTCCTACCCTATGCACATACTCTTCAATATCCTTAGTAAAATCATAATTTATTACCACAGTAATATCATTAATATCAATACCCCGAGAAGCCACATCTGTAGCAATTAAAATATTAACTTCACCGTTACGTAGATTTTCCAAAGCCATTTCTCGATCACTTTGTTCACGACCACCATGAATGGATTCAACAATGTGGCCTTTCATACATAAATCTGATGAAAGCTGATCCACAGTTACTTTTCGATTCACAAATATTATTATTTTATCATCTTCAGAACAGTTTTTAAGAAAATCATCTAGCCATAACTCTTTTTCTTCCTCTTCCATTATAAGTATATCTTGTTTTACAGTATTGACTGTTGTCAAGTCCAATGACCCGACCATAACTTGAATAGGGTTAGTCGTATAGCTTTTAGCAAGACGTTTAACTCCAGGTGGCCAGGTTGCACTAGTCATAATGGTTTGTCTATCTGGCCTAACCCTCAGTAATGAAACACGTATCTGAGGTTCGAAACCCAAATCCAACATACGATCAGCTTCGTCAAGTATCAAAAACGTCACATCAGATAAGTCAATAGCACCACTACAAACAAAATCATTAAGTCGACCAGGAGTAGCAATAACAATTTCCACTCCATTCCGCAGACATTCTTTTTGTTTTCCAGAACTTGCACCCCCATAAATACTCATAGCTCTAATGCCTTTGTAACTATATTTTTTAACCTAAACAAAACAACACAATAATAATTACTATGAGGAGACTTACACATACACATATAAAATATATTCATACTTCGCTTTCAATTTGTAAAACCAGTTCCCTAGTTGGAGCCAACACTAATATAGATGGTCCTTTTCGTTCACTGCGGGGAGTCGGTTGAAAATCGATATGAATAAAAGCAGGAAGCAAAAAAGCCAACGTCTTACCTGTCCCCGTTTGTGCGATAGCTATCAAGTCATGGCCGCTCATGATGACAGGCCATGTCTGACACTGGACAGGGGACGGGGTTTCAAATTTTTGCTTTTGTATTTCCTCTAAGATTTCTGGATAATCTTCAAATGCGTGCGAAAATTTCAACACTGGTTTAGGAATTGGATTTACGTTATCTTCATCGATATATTTGATCATAATGTTGTTCTTGGACACTCTGAAATCTTCCACTTCCTGATCGGTCATCATGGTCACTTCGGGATGTTCTTTATAGAAATCCTTAATAATTGGAGGCAGCGCCGCCATTCTTTTTCGGAGGTTTTCTTTTTCTTCTTTCATCAACGCTTCCCAATCAAAAGTGGACTGAACTGGTTGGCTCTGTTCAGATTCTTCCCTCAACTGTTCTCTCATTTTTTCCGGATTGTTCGCGTCGATGATGTCATTGACGAGCTTTTGGGCGAGTTCTTTGGCTTTTTGGTTTCCCGATATCTTAACGGTTTTCAACCCGTACGAATCGCTGTCCAATACCGAAATGAACGCACCGCTCTCCTTCCGCAAGCCTTTAATTATCATGCCACCTTTGCCGATGATCAAGCCCGCGAACCGGGATTCGATGTCCACGAGCAGATCGTCCGGATTGTGGGTAACGGTTTTCCTGTACTCTTGTTGAGGCACATATTGCTGTTGATTTTGTGATTCGTAAGGTGAATCCCAGTTTTCGTCTTGATCCATTTTGAAAACTGTTTACGGTAAAAAGCACGTGGTAAAATACAATTCAATCGACACGAAATCAGACAGTCCAGCAGTCAAATGTGAAACAGAGTACCGCTATTCGCTAACGATTAACGACTTCCGTGCTAACGACTACCGTACCAACGAATACCAGACCTGAGAGTTACGACTACCGTGCTAACCACTAACCGGATTAACGAACTAGAGCGGGTGCCGAGTAGCGAATGAAATGACATACAAGTACCCGCAAAATATGTATAAATAACTATAAATCCCAATTGGCAATAATTACAAACAAAACTAACGACTTTACGATTCCATAATTATTAATTACGGAATAATAAAAAAAAAAATACCGGCATGGCGGCATGATTATGTTTGTTTGATAATATAAATTGCACGTGTGTCGCGGACAGTGCAGGCAACCCAAAGTTCATGAATTTTAGAAATCTTTGATTGTGGCGCGTACTCTCGAAATATTACTCAAATACACATTATTTGTTACTGCTATTTTTTTGTAGTGCCACAGACCACAGTACAAGCAAAGAACAGTAAGCTCCACTCCAACCAGATATTTTTTTTTTTATAAACATTGGTGTAATAAAGTTTGAACGTATTATGAATAATACTAGCGAATAATCCAATAACAATTTGTATTAATTACCTTTGTAATTTTTCATATTTAAGAAACTTTGTTAGACATATAATATTATATAACCTTTGTATTTGTACAATTGTACTTGCCTATTCTAAACACAAACTATGCTTGTTAGAGGAGTATTAAAGATTTTTATAAGTTACATTGTGTTATTGTAAAAAATAAACTAAATTAAAAGTAACAGGTGATAAAAGTTCTATATAATTCTACAAAAACAAGAAAAATAATTAATTGCCCCCCTGGCCCTATCAAAAAAAATTAAGCAAGTCCCGAGAGACCTGTGAGATATTTAGGAAAAAATAAATTGATAACTATCATAACTAGGGCTCGGATTTTAAAGCATAATAAATAACAAAAAAAGCACAAAATTGTTTTAAAAAAGAAAAAATGAAGCATATTTATTTTTTAAAAAAGCAAAAAAAAGCATGACTAAAAATTAACATGAATTAGTTATAATTTTATAAAACTGAATAAAAAAAATTGAAAAATTAATTTAAATTAAAAAAAGAATTGACTACCATGTATTTGGCAAGATTTTCAGAAGTGAAACTGACTCTATTGTCTGACAGGATGTTTTTATACATAGAAAACTAACGCTCTACATCCACTTATGTGATCGGTGGATACTTCATGCAAGAGGTTCGTTTAAATCAAACCCATGATAATTAATTTCGTCTGATGAAACGCCACACAGTATAATATTAATGTCCAGTAATTGTTTCCAGCCTTTGTTTTTCAAAAGAACACGATTTAGCTTACCCGAAATAGCAGTTGCAATATCTCCATTAGCTTCATTTAACTTTTTTTCTGCATCAAAGACAATATTTATACATGTTGTCAACGATTCGTTTTAACTTTTGGCATTTTAATAAATTACAACACTATAAAACTTAAATTTTGAACATGTCGATATCAATGTTAAACGAGTGAGTACTGAGCGTAGGTTCTACAGACTATATGCAATAGCCGATTAGCTATCGACCCATAAGCTATCTGTAGATCGATAATCTATACGTTTAAGGACGTTTCACACTAATGGTACGGTCACAGTCATTATTGCGGATTTTCACATTTCTTATTAAGTAATAAAGATTTTTTTGATTTTGATAGCATAACAGACATAAAAATTCCACAGTTAAAATAACTGAAAAAAGCAAAAAAAAAGCATTTACACAAAAAAAAGCAAAATTAAAATCTTTTATTTGGAATCAGATTGACGTGAAACAAATTTACGTATAAAATTAGATTTCTATCTTCTATATAAAAAGAAGCATTTTCTTTAAAATCTGAGCCCTAATCATAACCAACAACTAGACCTCTCTATCATAAAATATTTGTTATATTATGAGGTTTCTGCAAAATGTTCAAATTACTGCAAAGGTACCGCAAGTGAAAGAAGTTGAGAAACATTGGTCTAGAGCAGCGTTTCCCAAACTTTTTCTCTGCCGGACCCCTTCGAGATAATAAAAATGATCGCGGACCCCTTAATAAAATTAAAAATTAAAAACAATAATAAATAATAATATTTAATTTAATTATTTACGTTTGCGGACCCCCTACAGTATACGTGCGGACCACAGTTTGGGAAACGCTGGTCTAGAGAATCTAATAACATTTTAATGTATACAAAACATATTAATGGATTCACAATTTATTCATTATTTTTTGGTATACAATTTAGACATTCAGTTAGGATAAAAAAAAAAATAGTTTTCATATTTAAAAATTAATGCATTTTTGTAACAATAATAATTATTAAACCTAAAGGTAACATATAGTAACATTTATCTACAATAACAATTTGATACATTTAATTTTGTCAAAGTTGATAAGTCAATAAATAAATATAAAATATACACATAATGATAATGATATTATTTTTTATATATATTAAGATACAGCACATCCATACTAAAAATATAAAATACATTTAAAAATTCACTAATATTTTTGTCTTTGTATCTTATTAAACAAATAATTATATGTTACGAAATAAAAATCATAACAAACATACAGAGTAAATAATTAATTAGATAAAATATTGACAAATATATAATCATAAAAAAATATGTAAGTTATTTATTTAAACACGCACCATTATAATTGTGAAACTGAGATCACAAGTTGTTACTTAAACTCTTGTTGAACCAAATTATAAAAATAAGAATTTTTATCTTCTAACAGTAAATTTGGAGATTCAAATTCCAATACTTTTCCATTCTCCATCACTAATATTCTACAAAAAATTTAATATTATATATAAACATGGAAAAATCTTAACTTGATTTTTGTTTGATAAATTATAGACATACCGATCACTATCCATAACAGTGCGAATTCTATGAGCAATAGTAATAACAGTACTATGCTTGAATGCAGTTCTTATTGTTTCTTGTATTTTGCGATCAGTCATTTCATCTACGTTTGCAGTTGCTTCATCCACACAAACTACTTTTGCATTCTTTAGTATTGCTCTTACTAAGCACAACAGCTGTTTTTCACCAACAGATAAGTTAATACTGTCTCCTAAATAACACCCCAAACCGCCTAACCGTTTAACTGTAGCTACTAAATGACACCGTTGCAATGCAGACCATATATTTGAATCCATATACTCTTTGAATGGATCAATGTTATCACGTATAGTACCATCAAACAAAAATGGATCTTGAGGTATTACACATAAACGGTTTCTGAAAGTTTAGCAAAGCACATTGTTATACTTTACATTTTGATTATAATACTTTTAAATCATACTTAATAACAGCATTTGATATTTAAGTAAGTATACCTTATTTGTTGTGAAGAAATTTTAGAAAGATTCACACCATCTATAAATATAGCTCCACTGCTAATATCACACATCTTATACAAAGCAGCTAATAATGAACTTTTTCCAGCTCCTGTCCGTCCAATGACACCAATCTTTTCTGAGGAAGTAGTTTCAAACGAAACTCCATTCAAAGACATAGGACCATCATGTCTAAAAATTAAAATATATTGAATATTCTAAAGCATATTTAAATTTTCATAATTTACCTATATTTTAGAAAAACATTAGAGAATTGTATAATCCCATTTGTTGGCCATGCAAATGGAGGCGAAACAGAGTCTTCAACATCAGTCTCGTTCTTTGTGTTTTCAACATAACCAAGAACACGTTCTAAACTTATCATATCACATTCTGTTGCTGCAATGGCACTTACTAATCCTCCAAGCATATTTGTCAATGTTAATGCATAGGTCAATGACAACCCAAGATATCCTATAAATAAAAATGTCAAGTTATATTATCAATATACTAACAAAGAAAAAAAAATAACGTACAAGACATATTTTAAAATGTATTTTGTTTTTCAAGACACTCTAATATGTATGATTGTTAAATTGTTAAAATTCTAAAATTTAGATAAAAATTCCCATTTAATTAATCCTTGTAATTTATAAATTAAAACAAACCTGCATTGGTGAGATTCCATTGGTGAATAAATACAGAAATTAAACCAATAAAAAATAATATAGTTAGTCCGATGATTCTTAATCTGAAATTAAACCATAAAGACGCTAACTGTGAAGAAAATTCTGCTTTTAAATAGTTTTCAAGTTTGTCTTCATTTTCACGTTCAAATCTAAACATTATCAAATTAAAGTTAAACAACTGATTGTTCTTATTTTATTGTTATAAACTAACTATAATATGATCAACATTAACCTGGATACAGCTCTAAAAGCACGTATTGTTGCTAACCCCTGTAATGATTCATTTATATGGTTATAAAGTGGCGAAAGTGAAACGGTTGATATACGTCTAAGTTCACGAGATGAATTTCTGTATCGTGTTTGCAATTTATAATATACAGGAGTTAGTATCACAGCAATAATTATAGCCCAAGGTACACCAAATATAATGGAGCCTAGAGTACCAAGTACGTGAAAAAATTGGGCTAGAAAAATATTTAAAATAAATGGTAATGAATCATCAATAACATTTGTGTCAGATGAAAATCTATTTAATATTCTGCCAAGAGGATTCACATCAAAAAATGTAGTTTTTACCTGTAAAAAAAATAAAAAATAATATTAAAATTAAAATTAATACATATGAAAAAAAATATTTTTGAGTGGTTCAAAATGTATGTTACAACCACTTTATCACCAAAATATTCAAAATACAGAGAAAGGTATGAAGCAAGTCTTTTGATTTAGAAACATCTAAAATGATTCGTACATTTTATACTTTTTGACAATATCCTAGGGTAGTTTAAGGGGTTAACTTTGAAACGTAATGAAATAAAAATATAACATATATTTACATTAAAAAAAAGGTAAGACAGGTATATAAGTATTTATGATATACTATAGTATATAGGTGTAGTTTTTTGGTAGGTAGCATACTAAACGAGTACCTAGAAATTAAACATTAATAAATACATACGTTCATAACAGATGTCAACAAGCTGTCGTGAATTATTTTACAAGCCTTAATTCCACCATATGCAAATATAAAGGCTCTAAAAAATGTGGCAATAGAGTTTACCATACCAATTAATGTATAAGTATATAAATAGTTATTGTTTTCATCTTGTAAACTTTTAAAATCTATAAGAGCATTATCTGAAACAAAATAAAATAATAACAATTAATGATACAGTTTACATTAGTATGATTTAATTGAAAGGACGTTAACTAAAATACATTGTTAAAGAATTATTTAAACAATAGTTTTGTAAAAAAATAATTCAATTTTTATATAATACATTTTGATGTATAAATATAAATGTTGTCAAATTAAAGATCAAGTGTTAGTACGTTATCAATAAAATAAATTAAAAGCAGTCAACCAAAAATTAAGATAATAAATTTTAACATTAAGTTGTGTATTTTTACTAACCATTATGTTTGTTTGTAATTTCATTAACCCAGTGAGATAACCATAAATCTGATATATTTCGTGTACCCTAGAAAGTATAAAACATTAATAGCGGGTCGCATAAAAGATCACTTAACATTTAACGAATCAATAGTGTGAAAATATATTAAATCTAAATAATTAAATTAATAATGGTCCCTTAAACAAGATGTAGTGACCCATGATTGGTCCATTAAATTCATCAATTTATTATACAACCTAGCATAACAAATGTAATATAAATTATAAGTCATCATTTTTTTGACAAATAAATTACTTTTCAGTTTGTACATGTTATACTTTGTTCTACAAAAGAACATAAAGCACATTCACCAAAACTGGTTAGCGGTCATCACTATGTATTTTTCAACCCCCCCCCCCCCCCCTACCACCACAAAAAAAAATTACACCGTGTGTGTATAACACGGAGAGGGAATATAACGTAACAGGATAGGCCAAATAGTACACAGGGAGGGGATATTAAGGTACTGATGTGTGCAGTAGCCATTCTGTGGAACTAAGTATACTTAATATAAAATGCAATACTGTGTTATTTATAGTATAACAAATATACAATTTGTATGTACCTGCATAATAACTAAAGATAAAATCAGCAGAACTACAATTAAATTTCCAACAGATTTCCAATATTGTTTATAAACAGATAAATCAACCACTCCTTCTTCTTGGTTTTCTCTGTCATTCAAATCATTTTTAATTTCTGATTCTTTAACTGGTATCCAATCATCCATAGTCAAGTGTGAGTTACTATTTGCTTCATCAAACTTGACGTCCACAGCTTTCACATCATAATCATTCAGCACTTCAAAAGGCCGACCTTGATTTACAATTGTACCGTTATTCATTATTAGTACCCAATCAGCTGAGAGTAAAAACTGACTATTATGGGTACAAATGATACGTGTTTTATCTTTAAGTAACCCATTTATACAATAAGTATATAGATGTTGAGCAACATTAATATCTACTGAAGCAAAAATGTCATCCATTAAATACATAAATTTGTTCTGAAAAATAAATCAGTACAATTTAGTATATTTATTTTAAAAGTAATAGTTATCAATTAAAAAAATATATTTAGGAGTTTCAATATGGTAATTGATTCAAGCAGAAAAATCTGCCTTTTACGGTATTTTTTTTTTTTTTTTATTTAAATATATTCAATCTGTTTACAATAAAAACAATAAGTAATAAGGATAATACAAAGTATATACAAGACATGAATCACATGAAGAGGAGATCATTCATTAACAGAACCTCAGAAATTTACAGTATTTAGCCCATTCCAGTACTGGTATACTCAAGTATTACTATCTTATAAAAATATTACTATGCATATTAATTAAAAAATAAACAAATTTAGAAATTTAAAATTTGGAGTATTCTATAGGAAACATTATACTAGGCAGTAAGTTTAAAATTTATCAGGAAAATTATTATGGTTTAATTGAACAGTATGATTGACTTTTAATTTTATGATTTCTAAACAATAATAATACATTTAATTCATTTATGGGGATGAAAATACTAAAAGTTCTTTAAAAATGTTTTTTTATTGTATTCATATTACTATATTAGTCATAAAATATTAGTTATTACCTGATACACAGCACGGGCAAGAGCTAAACGAGCTTTTTGACCACCACTCAGTGTTACACCAGCTTCACCAATAAGAGTTAAATCACCACTAGAAAATTCTTGCAAGTCCTTAACTAAACCACAACTTTTGATGACTGTTCTACAAACAAAATAAAACATTTTTATAAATAAAAGTGCACAAATGTCATTTGATCGATCATCAGAAACAAAAGCTAATAACAACTGATTTATCGGACCTATAAAGCCCTATGGTATACCTTGATGAAATAGAATACAGTTTATATATAGTTTTAAATTTTGTTGTAAATGTGTAGAGATGTATTTTCTTTGTATTAAACACACACGTAACAACAAATTTAAGTACCAGATTCTTACTACAGTTCATTTATAGTTGATAATAGGGAAAATGTACATAATATTATCAAATTGATAAAAAATTACCTGTTTTTTCCATTTTCAAATTCATTTAACTTCTTTTGAAATTAATATTATATAAAAAAAAACCATTGTTTGGGTACAATTTATTTTATTTTATACAAATTTAATAATATTATGAAAATGTGCTCTAATATTATTAACTA